>OY979716.1:83175231-83270231 GCA_963855995.1 Muricea muricata
TAATACTTTTTTATCTAATTATATATACGATAAAGATAAACTGCAAATCTTGAAACCTCGTAACTTTACGTAATTTATTTTCCCAAAATAAATTGTCATACTAAACACCCGAAAATTCAGGGTGTCACCTAACCGACCGAGGCCAGTTCCATTTTCGCCGCGGTAAAATGCCATGGGTACGAGGTTGACACTCCAGCAACTCACACTCGAGCGAGCTCTTTGAATACAAATCAGCCTAATATTTTCGAGGGTGAATGCTCCCTCGTTGAGTGGACACCACTTCAATCCCACTTGAGTGAATCTCATTGAGTCCCACTTAAGTGTGAGTGTTAATTAGCTTTTAGCATACAGATCAAAGCATGGAATATACCCTCAAGACAAATAAGACGGCGTCCTTTGGTTTTGAAGTGGCGTCTTCGTCCCACTCAATTTATGATGACCCTCGTTTATCAGGGTTCGTAAATCTTTCAAGTGGCAGAACCCTTTACGTATTTTTTTTTGGCAAAATCTCGATGGCAAGTTTCAGTATTGGATGCTATGAAAGAAAGTTGTAAGAAACAGGATATGTTAGAAAGTGGAAAGTTCGGTAGTTTTTTTTCTCGATAAAGTAAAAATAAAGGGAGGGTCAGTGTTTGACCCATCATGCACTCATCAGCGCCGCCCGGCACTCGCGCATAAAGCAGCTCTTCCGCCCGGCAGTCAAACCGGATGTTCTGTTTCCCTAATATTGCAACATTGCCACAATACAAAACATCCGGCCTGACCGTAAAAAGCTTTTCGAAAACACGCATTGAATGAAGACAAGCAAATAATTAAAAGTTGTTAATACGAAAAGCATTATTACACGGAAATAGTTCAAACAATGGCTAAAATACACGCAAACTACAATTACCGATTTCTTCCAAGTTGTAATGTGACCTTTTTAATTTAAAAGGCTTTCAGTATGGAAGCCATAACAAACAATGCTCAACGGTTCACGTATAAGTAAGGTATCCGGAAATTAACATTATTTTTGTAAGCTCGGGCAGTATTAAACTACAATTTTACAAGTATATCCGAGTGATGCCAGACTAGAAATGGCTGAACGCCCAAAAAAGCGGCAAAAGACATTGTCGTCGTTCTTTACGAAGAAATCATGTAATTTAGGTATGTTTCTAATATTTTATGCCTGATATCTTTTTTGGCCGAATTCTAAATTCCATAGTATAGAAACAAAATATAATAGCTGCAATTTAGGCCCTCAGTTCAGAAATAAAAAATATACCGTCTTTTAATGCTTGGAAGATTTTTGACTTATTGTAAATGCTAATAGATAAAGATATAATACCATACAAATATATAGTTAAGATTTCACAGTCAATTTTATAAATAATGCATGTGTGTCAACTGTCATACTTTGCAGTGTTATTGTTTACATCTTACAGTACCTACAAATAAAATGGCAAGAAAAATAATTCTTTATCGCATTTTCAAAATTATATTAAAATAGGCAAGTGTATCAATAGGATGGTGGAGATTTTTTTATGGATTACAAAACAAAACTTTAATTTAAAGACGACTAAAATGACATGATTTACTAATATTTTAGTTGTGAATGATTCCGATTCAGATATTCCGGCCGATTTAACAAAGCAGACGCAAAGTCAGTCATGTGCACCCTTGCCACCCATATTAAGTGAAAGTGGAACCAAGTCCGAAACCAACATTTCGAAAAAGAATAAACGAGCATCATCCTTCGTTGACAGCTGGAAAACCAATCGAGATTGGCTTGTATATGTTGAAGGTCAAGGAATGTATTGCACGGTTTGCCAAAAAGCCAATAAGCGTCCTTTTGATCGGGACACATGGAACAAAACACCCGCTACCCGTATGCGGCTTGAAACGATAAAATCTCACGAAAGTTGCAACGCCCACAAGGACGCTGTTCGCCAGGAGTAAAGTAAGACGATGCGAGACAATCACTGAGAATATACAACCTGGAATTTGTCTAAGTTCAATGGCTAAAACGTTTGCTTGTGTATACTTTCTGTGCAAAAACAGAATTGCTCACACAACTAATTTTGGGCCTTTAGTCGACTTCATTGATTTCTTGGGCGTGAAGTTATCAAAAATATGTATCGGAAAGAATGCAACATATCGTTCTGATAAATCTATTCAAGAGATGCTTTACGCAATGAGCGATTTAATTGAAGATTGAATATTAGATGATTTAAAAAAATCAAATTTTTTTGCTCTTATGTTCGACGAGACAACTGATTGCAGTGCCATAGAGCAGCTGGTTATTCGCACAAGATACATTGACTCGGACGGTGCACTTAAAGTGAAGTTCTTGAAGATGCTAGATGCTCTCAAACCAGCTGCCGAGGAAGATCGAACGCACAACCAAATCATAAGTCTTAGTGCAACTAACATTGCCAATCAAGTTAAAGATTTTGTCTTGTCCAAGCAATTGATGTTTTCGAAGTTGGTTGGCATCGGAACGGACGGTGCTCCTGTCATGACTGGAAAACATAATGGAGCTGTTAAGCAAATAATTGATTTCCAGAAAGAGGCACAAACCAACTCAGATCCCGGACGTAAATGTGAGGCTGTAGGCGTACACTGTGCTGCCCACAGGCTTAGTCTAGCTGCGTCACAGGCAGGAGATGGTGTACCTTACGTCAAGAAATTCAAAGACCACCTGAGGAAGCTTTACGATCTTTTTGACAACAGCTTTGTTAGAACAGCTGGTCTTCGTGCTGTTCAGGAACTACTTGATAACCCCAAGTTAAAGCTTCTACAACCATCGTCAACTAGGTGGCTGAGTGTTGGAAATGCTGTTAAACGACTAAAAGAGATCTTTGCAAGTGTTGTAGTCAGCTTGGAGAGAGAAGCAGAAGAACGCGATGATGTTATTGCAGCGGGATTGCATCATGTGATGACAGAATACAAATTTGTCGCAACCATGCTTTTACTATGTGATGTCCTGCCAACCGTAAACAGATTTATCGCTACTTTTCCAGGCACAGTGGATCGACTTCAGTGGTCTTTCAAAGTATATTCAATCCACAGTCACCAAACTGGACGACATGACAATTGGCGAATATGTGCATCAGCTATCACAGTCTGGTGTGGAAATACGAAAGGTGGTCAAACGGGGTGATACCTTGGACCACCATGAAGTCTTCAAGACATCTGTTCAGTTACCCTTCCTTAGTCAATTGATAACAAATATCAACAGCAGATTTAAGGATGGTGACGTCATTTTCCCATTGCTTTCAGTACTAGACCCCAAAAATCTTCCAAATGCGGAAAATCTTCAACACCAAGCTATGAATCCTAGAAATCCCTGCGATGACGAAAGTGACGATCCTACCACTACAGATCATGCAAACATCACCACTGTAACCTCTCTTCAGGAACATGGTAACGAAAGTATTAAAACCATATGTGCAAGGTTTGGAATTGAAATAGAGCCAGTTGAGGAATGGGGCGACTTCAAGCAGTTTTTCTCAGATCATCTGAGGAACTTAACACTAAGAGAAGTTACCCATCTATTGTGTAGCAACGAAACTCAACGGAGGCTATATCCGCGCATGTCAAAACTGGCTCAAATCTGCTGTGTTATTCCATTACATACAGCGGACTGTGAAAGAGACTTTTCTCAGTTGAACTTTGTTAAGACACCATTGAGAAATCGCATGAACGAAAGAACTCTCGATTCAATTATTCGAATTGTGGTTGAGGGACCTCCGATTAAGGAGTTTCCTTTCACAGAGGCTGTACGTTTGTGGGCCCAGAGAAAGAAACGAAGGTTGAAGACAGTTTAATTGCTTTTAGTTTTACCACGCCACTTTCCGGTTGTTCACTTGTTATGAATACAGCACTGTATTAACGTTGATAACTTCGATAATTTAATTGATATTGATAAGATTGACAGTGACAAGATTTGCATAGTGTAATCAATATCGTATATTGTACTTAATACTTACTTTATAAACAAGTATTTTAAAGTGATAGTACATATAAAAAATTTAACTAAAATTCCGGTTATAATCATAAAGAGTTTTAGTGACGATTAGCAAGTTTTGAAAATTTTCACCCTTAAATTACTGAATTTTTGAGGTCGATTTTGTTGGAATTAGCATAGTATAATTTCAACCATAAAAAACCAGAAAGTTAGTTGCAATAGCTATGGCAAACTATATATTTTTTGAAAGCTTATAAAATGGAGATTATGGAAAAATAGGTTTTGAGAAATATTTTAGTAGTGTGTGGTTTCCAGGGGGAGGTGAATTTCAACAATTTTTATAAACAATTATCATAATTATTGTAATTGTGTAAATTCAAATCATTTTACAAACTAGAAAGGAGCCTCGGTTATTTCATGAAGACTATAAATCAATTCCCTAGGACATGGTCAAACCACCTACAAATTTTCATTTCAATCTGATCTATAGTTCCGAAGAAATTTGACATTTACAAAATCACATAATTATGCAGAAATCAATGGCGGCCATCTTGGATTTATGAAAAGTCATTATATTTTCACCTAATACTTATATTTTGCTAGAACTATGGAACTTACATTTGCCAAAGGCCTAAAATAGTTAAATACAAACATTTTCCAGTATACTTTAGAACAACTGCCTTATATTATAGTCGAGCTTTTGTGTGGTAGTCCGTGAAGCATACTCCCTTGCACAAGAACACGTCGCACTGCACCCACTTGTTGGAAGTTTTTGTGTCCCTTCTCTTTCCTGCATGTGTCTTCTTGCTGCCACAGACTTTGCACCGCCCTCTCTTTCCTCCTTTCTTTGCTCCACTTGCAAAATGCTTCCCTTTCAACCGCTGTAGATCAGCAGAAGGCCGGCCGGGTCCAGGAAGCGAAGATGGAGGGTTACCACCAAGACGCATATCAAGAAGAGGTTGGCAAAGGCAGTGGGCTAACTGAATCCTCAGTTCATTGTGAACAGCTTTATTATCTGTGAACTTTCTAATTTGATGCACATTGGTGATGCATAACTCGAGCAACCTCCAGAAGACTTTCTTCCACCATTTCCGACTCTTCTTGTCCAAGGAGTAGTATGACAGCAACTGATCTGCTCGGTCAACCCCATTCATAAATTGGTTGTAGGTTTCAATCATCTCTGGTTTATGTGGTAGTTCATCATTGCAGGCATTGCCATGGAAAGTGGACAGTGCAAACACATCCCGTTTGTCCTTCCACCTCACAACTGTTATGTTCTTATGTTTCAGGAGTGTTGACTGCCCTCGGGTGTAGGTTGGTGTATTTTTGGTCATAAGTTCTGCTGGCATTCCCTTTCTGTCTTGCCGAACAGTTCCGCATGCCAGTGTCTTATTCTCATACAGCTCTTCATAGAGAGCAGGCGAACTATAAAAATTATCCATGAACAATCTGTGCCCTTTGTTCAAATAAGGTTCCACAAGGTCCATTACGACTCTATGGGAAAGCCCAACCTCGGGCGTTCTTTCATTTTTTCCTGTGTAAATTTGAAAGTTACACACATAGGGCATAACAGAATCTGCAAGAACCCAGTTCTTTACACCAAACTTCACGGGTTTTTTTGGCATGTACTGGATGAAGCTAATTCTACATCTGGTGTCTATCATTTGTTCATCTATACTAATTTCTCGATGAGGTGTCCAATGCTTTTGAAAAGCTCGGATCAAATGATCAATAAATGGACGGATTTTACACAGTTTGTCTCCCGGAAATTGTGAATCGTTCGATATATGAAAATATCTTGAGATCAGGAGAAACCGGTCCCTACTGAGTATGGAAGGAAACCAAGGGTGAGACAAGATTGGTTCGGTGGTGAAATAATCCAGCACGGAGGGAAGCTTCACTAAACCCATTGCAATGACCATTCCAATATATGCCATTAGTTCTTCCACACAAACATTGACCCATTTCAAGCTGGACGGCTTTCTGTTTTGCATCTCACCAGCATATCGATTCGTCTCGTCAACCCAGGTTTGTATCAGTGCAAGAGGAATGAACAAGTTCAGTATATCCATAATTGTTGTTGCTTGCAAAGCTTGTCTTGACGGGCCAGGTGTTTCAACATATGGAACTGAAGACCCAGTGTTACCTTCGATTCCAGTAAATTTTTTCCATGGCAGTTCACCACTGTTCTTTTTTATAGGTGCACTGGTTTTCGGCTTTTTCGTTTTCCTTTTTGTTGATTTCCCTCGACTTGTTTTTCTTCTTCTACAGCTAGGTCCAGGCTCATCGTCGGCTGCACTCAACTCTGGTGAAAGCTAGATGGTAGAGTAGAAAATATATAACTATTTGGGCAATAATAGTTAGGGAATATGAATAAGAATCCTGGAGAGTCAGTGAGATATCAACTTACAAGATCATCAGGCAATACAGCACTTTCGTGATCACTAATTCCATCAGAAAGCTCATGCTAAAAATAAAAAAATTAAAAATAAACATATTGTATGCCATCTTGTATCCATGCTGATATAATATTGTTTATAATGACAGCATTATATCCACAGTATTTTCCCAAGAAAGACAGCAAAAAGGGAAATATATTTGTGACACTTACTTCGTTCAAATCTTCATCAAGATGTAGCATAGGTTCTCTTTCGTGTGCAGCAATATTTGTCCCCAAATCAGGCAGTATTATGGCTTCACCAAATTCATCTTCAACATCAGCAACAAACTCGTCGTCACTATCGCTTTTTTCGTCGCCAGAATCGGCCAAAACAAAACTTAAAACCTCTTCCCTGTTGTATGCTTTCGCAGCCATATCAGATGTCACAAAGATGAAATGTTGTTCAAAATAAAAAGCACTTTATTTCACAAATTCTCGACCGATTTTTGCACGCTTGGTATCAGAAGAAAGCAAAATTATCCCAGACTGCATTGCAGGCATGCAAATTCTAATACACCCGCAGAACCCGCAAAAAAACGGGAAAGTTCATGGCGTGACGTCGTGGGGTCGAAAACGACCCCATCCGTAATTCAAGAGGGGGGTAGTAAACAGTAGGCCAGCAAGTGCCCAGCACTAACATGCACCTGGGAAGAACCCTGAATTGCTTCATTGACTTTGATAATTATGTTGATGAAAGTGATGACACATGTATTACAATTCTATTTTAAAAGTATTTTTAGCAGTTTTCATTTCCCTTGTCGTTATTTCTTGACAAGTTGAAAACGGGCATGACAGCGCTTTTAATTACCGTGAAGGAGTGATTTATGTGATATAAAGACCCCGAGGACCCGCAGCGTCTGATGGCTGTATATGACATAAATCCCCACCTTAGAGGTATTTAACTAACTTAATTTATTTTTGAGGAGGTTTTCTTTTGACTTCAATCAATGTGACTCGAGATTCTTCGAGATTTTCCAAAAATTTGATCTAATTCTGTATTCAAGGTATTTATCCGAAATAAATACCAAGGAACATCAAAGAAAACCGACTGAAAAATAAATTAACTGGCAATTAGATACATTAATTCATAATTTGTTGATTCTGCTTTTAAAGGGAAATGGCAACAAAAATTTTTATTGTCTCATTTGAAAGAGACTCTAAAAATAATATTTAGAACTCTTTTACAAAATTTTTATATCTGTTTTACTTTGGGAGATATTGTCACCTGAATAATCGAACTGTCCGCCATCTTGGATTAATTTTTTACCTCATTAACAATGTTTTGGTGACTTCACAACAGGGATAAGACATTCAAAACTTCTCCTAAATACTTGCCACCAATAAAATATTTGTGAAACCTTTTTAGTCTGTGCTGAAATCCGAAACACTTACCATTTGTGTGGTTAGTGAAGAAGATTAATCATTGTGTCGTAAGAAAAAAAGTTGCGTGACCCCAGTTGTGACGTATCATGCAAATGTACAAATATCCAAGATGGCGGGCAGCTAAAGATTTCAAATCAAAATATCTGACCAAATAAGGCAGACATAAAAATTCTGTAATAAACTTCTATATATTATTTTGGACACTCTTTCAAATAAGATGATAAAAATTTTTGTTGCCATTTCCCTTTAACAAAACATGTATCCCTTTGTTAGCATTTATTGGTTAATTTATTGGACTGGATTCTGTTCCTTTTGCTGTTTTTGTTAGTATATCTATCTTGTTTGTTTTTTCCTAACAATATTTTTGAGAGTATTTTGTGTCTTGGGAGCCGTCAATATCTTGCTTTTTTTAGCTACATTGTACATTCGATTTTTCCAAGCCTCTGCGACCTGCAGTTGTTGACTAGATCTTCTCTCTGCGTCAAACTTTGCTGCCTCGACTATTGTCATTACTTTCTCTAAACGGTTTATCTGGTCAATTGTTTCTTTTGCTTTCCCTTCAAGTTCTTCATCTCGTAATAATTTATCCTCTGTTTTTAGTTTTCTTTCTCCAACTGATTCTTGTTCGTCTTTTCTGTCTTTCAAAATGGCATTCTCATACTCGATTTGCTGACGTTGAGATACCTGTTTTACATCATCAATTAGGCTTTCTATGGTTTTCTCGTCTAGTCCGATTGCTTTTTCAATGTTTTCAACCGCAATGGCCGACCTACGAGTTTCGTACTCCTTCTCTTTTGCCACCCTGACGTCTGGAGTATCATCTATAAATTACGGGTTAATGCGAAATGTCACTGTTAGTAAAATAAGGCTTTAGAAAAACCTTCACTCCTGTAGCTGCTTTAATGTTAAGAGAATCCATATACGCAATGTGATAAAAAATGAAACTCTAGTGGTGGTAACAGTAATTGAACTCTATATATGGAAAACATAAAAACCCCAGAAAATAGTGGAAACTGAAGCCATTCTTGGATGTCATTGTCAGTCCACTAACCCGTGCGGTCAAGTATATTTTTCGCATCTCAATATGCTGTTCTTAAGTAAAATTTATATTCCCCATGACAAACTATTAGCATTCAACAGTTTGTATAAAATTTTGTCCAGCATTCAAAATTTGTTTCAAAATACAAAAAAAAATTGGAAAAAATATAGAAAAGTTGTCCACGCAGGTTGAGGAACTGAAAATAGTGCACAAAATACCGTCATTCTGTGTTACAGTTTTTGACCTGAAGTTTCTCTTTTGAAATATGCCTTTTTAGTGGTAATGTATTTTTAAGTGGATTGTGATGTGGATGGAATGCAGTCAGTAGAGGGTGGTATAGTGTAAGGGGTTGGAGACTGATTTGAGACACATCACCCCTCCCCCGTTATATGCATAGTAAGCAATGCGATCGGAAAGATAAAAGCAATTTTATTCTTGAAGCAACGTCTTTGCAGTATTTAAGAAAAATGAAACAGGTGGTGGTTTGCTTCTTGTGAAAGTGCAACGTCATTTTTGCACAAACTATCCTTTCATCTATTATTAGGTCGCAAAGCTTACATATTTAAATTGGGGAAAAGAGGATGTTTTCTCTTCATTCGTATATATTAAGGCTGGACAGCACATCTATTGTTTGCTTTTAAAGCCAGAAGTACGTCACATTTTTATACTGCAGTCATGTTGAATGGCCCTGCTTGACTTGCGAATGTTGTACATTTCTATTATACACGATGTGTAATTTTCGTTTTGGAACAAACGCTTTAAGCCGAAGCGCTCCTAAAATCAATTTTTAACACAAACTAGATCCATTCAGTCCTCGAGTGGGGCCATTTAACATGGCCCCCGTCTTAAACATTTGACGTATTTCAAACATCAATTTTTACTTGGTCTTTGCATTACAGTGCACTTTCCAGTCATAATACATACCAATGTTCTCTTGAAAGGTGTTAGCAATAATTGTTGTATTTGAAAGAGCATTAAAAAGGCAGATTGGCCTTTTACTGTAATCGATTATCTCTTTTAGTTGCAAAAATATTTGCAAAAATATGCGAAATATGAATGAAGTTTCAAGCAGGATAAGTATGTTTAAAGAATACAATAGTGAGCATAGCTTAATTACTATTAGATCAAACCCAATAAAACTTGGTATATAGATACATGGCAAGACATATTGAAAAAGGTAGCTTTGTTGCTCCCAGGCCGTCATATTTTTTCTTTCGATTAAAATTGTAGGCATGCATGACTATTTAAAAAACCCGTATGCGAGGACTGGGGGTGGCAGTGTCATCTTGGTAACATAATTACACAGCAAAAAATGAACAACCTGTTCTGGCCTTATGAACACAGCAATGAACAATGTTTTGCTGCCCACATTGTTCAATGTTGTCAACAATATTGTTCAGTATTGTTGAGCCTGAATTTATCCTGCAATCAGGTGTAACAATGTTGAACAATATTGTTGACAACATTGAACAATGTGGGCAGCAAATCATTGTTCATTGCTGTTTTTATCAGGCCAGAACAGGTTGTTCATTTTTTGCTGTGTAGATTTGTTTTTCCAACGCGTCTAGTGATGTACTTCATGTACGCAAAATTCTATTGAGTTTGAGTTGGTAATAATTGAGCGCCATGTTCAGTTTTGTTTTAAATAAACAATCTTCCCTTACTAGCGAAGTCACAACTTCCGCTGAATCAGCAATATTTACATGTTCATTGAAGTAAAATTCAGCTGTTCTTTCGTGTTATGAGTCACGAATAGTGCCTTTGATCTCATCAAGAATTTGAAACTACGATAAACTGAAAGCCGGTTTAACATAACATGAAAGAGTGACCTAAAATCTATATAGGCTATAAAATCTACACTTATTGAACGAATACTAAGGTTTTCAAATGGTTTTTTTTTTCGGTGTAAAAATAGTTTCGCATTAACATAAACGTTTATTAACTCTTCACACGTGCGGTAAGTGTTTCGTCCAATGAGATCTAAGCCAAGATCGTCAAGAAGGAAACAAAGGTTTGAACTCTTAGGTTTACAGAAGACTCAATTTTGCATAAAATATGTACTTCGAAAAGGCAAACAGCTGTGCAGGGAGAAAACAGTATTCATGAAAATAACAAACAAAAAAAGAGCTTTTTAAATGAATAACAACGCCTTTTGCAGATTTTTCACTTCCAGCTGCACTCGTGACATATTTCAGCTGAAACACACGAGCAGTCCGCCATCTTAGATATTCAAGAATATGCTTACGTCACAGTTGGGATCACCCGACATTTAGTTATTGACAAGCAACGATCAGAACGAATCAGAAACTCGTTTTTATTGGCTATCACATATTGAGTAAAAGTATTTTGGCCAACTAATGTTTGTTACTTACTTTCTCACGAGTCATTTTTCAGAGCTTATCCCAGTTTTGACTTCAGGTAATGAGCTCAAAAATTTATCCAAGATGGCGGACAGCTGACATGTTTGAGTTCAAATGACTCAAAAATCAAACTAGATTTAAACAGCTGCAACAAGCTTTGTCGGTTTATCCAAAAGCTCAATTAAAAAAATAATTTTTTTGTTTCCAATACCATTTAATTACGCTTAAACACGATCAAAACGTTGCAAATGAAATGTTGTGACTCGTTACGGCAATTTGACGATTTTAGGTATTTTTAGCATAGACATGCTGTTAGTTACTTTGTCGAATATGGGTTTCCTACTGTTTATATCAATTCCACCGCAATTAACTCGTCATGGTTTAGAAAACTAGATTCATATTATCTGACACTGAAGAGAACAACGAAAAATTCGTTGTCTCGAGCGGGATTTGAACTCGCATCTTCAGGTTTCTAGATCGCCGCTTTACCGATTGAGCTATCGCGTCAACTGAGATTGGTAACGAGTCTTATCCAATTTAAGTGCACGAAATATTTTTGTGACGACTTAACACTTGTCTTTGAGGAAGCGCAGAGTTTCAATTCTATATCAGAACCATCCTCAGAGATTTGAAAAACTAGATTCATATTAATCTGACAGTGCAAAGAACAACGAAAAATTCGTTGTCCTCAAAGACAAGTGTTGAGTCTTCACAAAAATATTTCGTGCAGTCAAATTGGATAAGACTCGCTACCAATCCCAGTTGACTCGATTGCTCAATTGGTAGAGCGGCGGTCTAGAAACCTGAAGATTCGAGTTCAAATCCGGCTCGAGACAACGAATTTCTTGTTGTTCTTTGCAGTGACAGATTAATATGAATCTAGGTTTTCATATCTCCTGAGGATGTTTAATTATTGCTTGGTATATTCATAAGGCCTTGCACCTCAAACAACCCTCTTGCTTCCGCCTTATCAATTACCCTTTCTAAACAACCCTCTATTCTCACTTCCTTTACCACTCTGCTGCATTTAACCACCCTCCATCATAATAAATGTTTTAAACCTACATATCTTATGCTTTTTAAAATTTGGTAACATCGCGCATTAGATATCACTGTCTTGCTTAGTAAACAACTTTGTATTTCTTTAATTGAATGGTAGTGTGAATATCAATAAGTGTTTATTTTTGAGCTAAAAGTTTCGCTAGTTTTTAAAGCCGTAAAATAGAAAAAACCTTTCCTTGTTTATGAAATAAATTTAACATTTGAGGCCAATTTTTTTTCTAGCACAACTGATTCAAAATTCCTTGAAATTTACCTGGCAAAAATACAGGAAGGGGAATGGAAGCTAGTGGAATGAAATTCGGTGCAAAGAATTGAGGTGGGGGCATCTGGGCCATGGGAGTACTCGGCTGTAGTGGTGGGGACATTTGATTTGAGAAATCCATTTGCATTGATGAAGGAGATTGAGATGGAACCGCTGGCGGAATTACAGGTGCTGGAGCAACTGACGCAGGTACATTAACTGGAGGTGCTGGTGGAGAAACTGCTGGTGCGGGTGCAGGAACTGCTGGTGCAGGTGCAGAAACTACTGGTGCAGGTGGGGGAGCTGCTGGTGCAGGTGGCTGCTCAAGAGCTGTTTGTGCTGGTGCAGGTGGCTGCTGAAGAGCTGTTTGTGCTGGTGCAGTAGATGATACTGGAGCTGCGAAGGTCGA
Organism: Muricea muricata; assembly: GCA_963855995.1. Lineage (NCBI taxonomy): Eukaryota > Metazoa > Cnidaria > Anthozoa > Malacalcyonacea > Plexauridae > Muricea > Muricea muricata. Next base: position 83,188,115 of record OY979716.1, read on the forward strand.
AGGTTGTGTTTCAAATTGTACAGGAGGAGGTTTCACTGAAAGTTCTGGTTTCTTTTCATGGTGATCGTGTTTCTTTATTAGGTCGCTATTCAATGGGCGAAGGCCTGGCAAGTCGTTTGAATTAGATTCTGATGGTTTAGGGAAATCAGTTTCAGTTTCTTGTGGGATGGGATTCACTGTTTGTGTGTTGGTATCGGTGGAGGAGAACTGATCTATTGTTGGAATTTGTGGTTGTTCGACTTGAGGTGCCTATTTTCAAAGAAAAGATTCAAGCTGATTAGTTCTACCTGGACTTGGAGAGTTTTATTTGAAATTCGCATGATTGAGAGCTTGACGGATTTTCACCTGCATAGGAGGATTATATTCTGCTTGTGGTGCCATTGGTAAAGATTCTCCAAAGATGCTCCACTGAGCACGATCTTCAGGGGTAATCGCTTTGGGGGAATTTGTTGATGGAACATGTGGTTTGCTTGGTTGCACATGATGTTTTGGTGTGTGTTTCTGGTGTGCAGTGATAGGTTTGGGCTTTGACTGAGGTGCTGTTTCCTCTTTCTTTTTCGTGAATTCATTTGTCGTTTGAACAAAACCTGGCAGTACCTGTTGTTGTTGTTGTACTGGTAAGACAGGGGGCGCATTTTGAGGTACTAGCATTGGTGGGGGAATGGCAGGTAAAGGTGGAAGAGGTGAAGGCGGAGGTGGTGCAGGAGCAGGAGGGGCTGGTGCGTTACCAGCAGAGTTTGCGGATTGAGCATAAGCAACATCTTGCTGTGGTTGTTGGTAAGGTTGAGTCATATCCTGTATAGGGTTTCCCGAAGGTAAGCCATACAGATAGCCAACGTTATATTGTGGAAATTGATAAGCAGTTGGACGATGTATACCTCGACGTTCTGCCATTTCAACGCCTTGTCGAGCTCTACTGTCTGCTATGAACTTGGCCACTTCTAGCGTTGTCACAATCTTTAAAATTCGCTTGGCCAAAGATATCACATTTTCATCACTACTAGCTATGTTATCTTTCTTTGCTGCCTTGTATTTTGCAATGTCTGTTTTTAACTGCCGTGTAATCTGATCTGTTTGGTCTTCAATGTACAGTGGATCTGCTTTAACATTTTGCTCAATACCAGTAACTGCATCCGCAGCCCGGTCAACATTGAATAATCTGGCTTGTGCTTCCTCTACACTTTCATCTATAGTGATTAGATGTTTCATTGGTGAAAAAATGTCGATATTCAATACGAATCAAGGCAGGCGACTCACGGAAAATGCCCTCAAACCAGGAGCCGACTGGGCTCCGATCAGGACACGTACCGAGGACAAGAGAAGTTTGGGGCCGATTTCAAATAATGATAAACTATTTGTCTCGAAATTGTTTATATTGGAGAACTTTTTATGATGGACGTACTGCATGCTCTCATAACATCTTATCGTTATGACATTTACTATAATAGAAAATGATTATTTTAAAAACTATATATTTTTACACTTGTACATGCAGGGGCCGGATTTTCATCTTATGCAGAAAAGAAGGAAATTCTGGTTCAAGTTAACAAATCATATCATGGCAAATACTGTCATGTATAAAAATATGATTAGTTGGATAAGATATTATAAGTTCAAATTTGAGAGTATTTTTGTTATGACGTAGCTTATCATGCAGTGGCATAACTAGCGTCAATAATATGGGGGTTAGTCATATATCCATTCAAGTCATATATTCAGGAATACCCCCTTATGTCACTATGGTAGTTACGCCACAGTGCGATTGTTAAGGAGGAAATTTGATAGTTTAGTAGATTTTTCAGCCATAGCCTAAGGTATTATTGCCAATTGCACTCATTTTTTCAGAAAAGATTTGAAAATTGAAATTGTTGGGGCGATAAGTTACATAGTGTAAAATTAAACCTTTTGTATGTACAAGCAGTGATACTCCCATATAGATTTTAAAGGGTGCCAATAAATGACGTCACAATGGGCACAAGGAACGCAGGACGGCGGGGTGAACATGGTATAAACATGGGATAAGGGAGGGGGTGGTGTTATATATGCATGACGTCAGTCAAGGCGAGCTTGGACAAGTTCGTGTGAGAAAGTCATTAAATTGTAATGTCACAGGGCGTGTCTCTTCGAACATCATTTTGCTATCAAGGCCTTGCGAGTAGCGTGTTCTTAAAGATTTTGTGGTGAAAATAGGATTCAATTTTTTACAAGTGTTTTTATTTGACTGGCTTTAAAAATCGAGAAGTAAATGTCTTTGTTTTGAAACAATGTTTCTTTATTGAGTTGGGTATTTGTAATTTACGGTAGTTTTCATGTCTTTGCCGGATCAATATGTTGATAGAGAGCCGTCAGAATACATTAGCTTCCTATCCAGACGAAGATATGAAATACAATTGGAGAATGCGCAAGATGTGTGTAGATTCTGGTGAGAATTGTAGGATCGAGCTTCCTCGACATTATATTAGGAGCGTAAAAGGAGTAGGAGGAGAGGGATTGTACGAAGTCTCTATTTGAAAATGAATGTCTATTTCAAAATGAAAGCAGCGTGTTTAGTATAGAAGAACTTGTCGAGATATTAGTTAATAACTTTCTGCTCTTAATTACTTGCACTTGACAACACATGGTAACACATATACAATCATCATACTTGGAATGCCAAAAACAAACTTTATGAAAAAAAGCTTTACTTACTCAGCTGCGTCGCTTTGGAATGGCTTATCGAGTACAGCCAAAGAAAAAGGCATTAGCCTTAACAAATTTAAATGTATTTTTGGCAGCACCTAATTCAACATAACTTTTGTAAATAGGGTTTTTAAATTTAATATTATTTAGCGCATGTAAAATATATTAGTAAATGATGTAATTAGTGTGATATATTAGATAATAATAGTGTAATAAACGGCCCCTTGAAAATCAGGTGCCTATGTGCCCTGAAGGGTTACCGTTTTGAAATATTTTTAAATAAATAAATAAAATAAATAAATCATCTCTACACTTATGTTGGGTTTTGCATACATTACAATATATGTTTTACATAGCATTCATAACATAAATATTTTGAGGCATAGTTATAAAAATTTTCTGGTCGTGTACCTTTATCGCATTCGTATGCTATAGTCCAACAGTCTCGACAAGTTCTTCTACACTAAACACGCTGCTTGCATTTTCAAATAGACATTTATCACACAATTCCTTGCAAAGTAAACAATCGAGAACTAGATAGAGAACACACAAAGCAAGTAAATTGTATTTATGCAATTGTAAATTGCAAATTATATATATTTTGTCGTATATTTTAAATTTTTCTAAAAATATATAAAATAATAGCCCAACACAACGCACGCCTGTGCCACCTGTGCCCATCCCTTCGACAACGGAAAGCATGCTACGACGTGGAAAACACGAACAAAACTGTTTACGAGTTACTAAAACAAACTTCAAACGGTAAAGTGCATATGGCATAACAGCCATTTTTCAAAACAAAAATTCGCCGTCACGAGACATTTCGAAAGATATATAGCATTCTTTGAACGGATAAATACTTCCAGAGATATTTGGCTTCAAGCACACCAAAAAGTGGCTGGGTCGAATTAGCTCTTTGACGTCATACCGGAACACGTCGCAATGCCGCATTAAAAACAAACTAATTGCATGCATTAAAATATGTTCATGTGCGAAGCGAAAAATAGCAAAAAATAATTACTATATAAATATATATATATATACGTATATATATATATATATATATATATATATATATATATATATATATATATATATATATATATATATATATATATATATATATATATATATATATATATATATATATATATATATATATATATATATATATATATATATATATATATATATATATATTAAAGCTAGGGCTAACTCTTCGATTTTTGATGGTATAACCAGTTTTCGAGTTAGAGTGTTCAACTTTGATAATTAAATATTTTTGCTATGTCTCATGTGGGAGCGGACTGGGATGACTTCTACGGGAGCACATAAATACAATTTACATTCGTAGATCATAAACAATCGTGCAAACACGAGCAAACAGACATGAACCAACACGGGAATGAGATAAGAGAGAGACAAAGGAAACATTGTATTGTCAAAGAAACTTGCTTCATTGTGAAATGCTGGCTTTACTTTTACTTTACCGGTTTCTCGGGGAATTCTTACGATGTCTTGCTGGTTCAATAGTTGATTGTGATGAAGTTTATACGCATCACCTCTATTCGCAACTAAACACATACAAAAGAAAGGTAAAACACACTGTATTAATTGGAGTCCCTTGAAGTCGTTTTCTATCTTGTGAAAATGTCAATGCATCAGTTCCTGCTTTGAAGTAATTGAAACATCCATTGTTAAATTTTAGGTAATATACTAATATGAGCCCCCCCCCCCCGTAATTATCAAGGTTGCTAAGGCCTTGTTTGACATTGTTGAAGTGATAAAAATTCCTTTACAAATTCTTTGACGAATGAATATTAATAATCGTAATAAAAAAGGCATGTTTCAGCTGTCAATCTAACATCAGTAATTAAATTTCAGGTAATTGCTTTGGAATATTAAGCATCTGGCATCTTGATTTTTAAATAGGTCTTTTTTAACGACGACGTTACTGTCAATTAGTTTGGTCTGAATGAAATTTTGTTTGAAATATGTTTGCAAGTTCTTCCATGTGTATTCTAACACTAATTGTGCCTTGAAGAAAATATTTATCCCTGCTTATGACTTCATGATTTTTTTAAATATCAAAGATGGCGCATGGCTAGAGCCTTTGTGTATCAATATTTGAAAAACTGATTATCTGGATAGCTAGAACGTTAATTTGGAGAGGGTGTATATTCATCTATTCATGTTCTGCCAGACGAGTCGCTTTTCAAATCAAATTCAATTGATCAATTTGAAAAAAAAACTCGTGGAGCAGAACATGAATATTAAACAATTAGTCGCCGAAGGTGAGGTGATTACATGCCAATATTGTTGAGCCTGAGGCTACTAATATTTTTGGTATCATTTTTAGGTGTTTGCAAATAATAATCGACACAATTTTATAAAAACTCACTTGAAATTTATTACTGCATAAAAAAGCAAAAGAAAAAGCTGCAGTCACTGGCCAGTGACCGTCACTTCATAGAAGTGGATCTTGACCAATCAGAATGCAGGAAAATAAATAGTCACCTCGAAATTTACCCTAAACTATAAACCCCAATTAACGCTCTAGCTAGAGTCCTGCTGATTATGCTATCAAAATTTTAACACTGGATATTACAGTTATGCATTTTAAACGCTCCTATCGATAAGCCAGAAAGAAAATATACTGCCATATCCCTTTAACAATGTGACTCTAATCAGAGTGCTAGAAAAAACATAGTATAAGGTTTGATTCAGTTTGGGTCAGGGACACTAACTTGTCTATCCCAATTCTCAGTACTGAGGAGCGCAAGTAGTGACGATAATAGACGTTAGAGGTCCTTTCTTCACGCCAGAGTTAAACAATGAATTGCAATGCAATGTGGGAAACACGTGGGAAAAAATTATCTTGTATTTATATGCATTGAAAACTACGTGACGTAAGCACTTCTAATGTCTATTGGGGTATTCTTATACAGTTAATTCACTTAAGGTTGAACTGTGAGCGCGCAGGGAATGATGGATTGCTATTTATTTGGGCCCTATTATTCACAGAATCACCTTTGTAGCAAGTAATTTTGCCATCAAAAGTTTTCTATGTGGCCTTCAAAGAAATAATCCCGGCTTTAGGGCTAACATAGTTTACACTTTACGGTTTAATTAGCTGCGTGATCACAGACCGTAAAACCAATCGATTTCACGACTGAATAGCGTATTTTACGATTGTAGTTTATGGTACAAACTTACTATACAAACAAAATAAACTTGAACGATAGCAGATGAAATATCCTATTATGGAGAAACCAATAAATATGGAAATTTATAGACAAACCTAAATTTTTAATTGATTTATATACCGGTAATTCAATAAAGGTTGTCTTTCCAAAAGCATAAACTATAGACTATGAGCGCGCGAAGGATAAAGGATTATTGCATATTTTCACCTTTTGATTTGGAATTATTTCTTCAGAATAGCATAGAGGGCACATAGGAAACTTACGACGGCAAATTTACTTGCTAGAAAGGTAATTCCTGGGACACCAGAACCTAAATACACAATCTATTACTCATAGTTCACACTTTACGCTTATGGAAGAATAACCCTAAATGAAATAGCTGCAACGAATTTCCACGCCGCAACGAATTTAGGACGGAAAATCCATATACAGGAAAACCGCTACGACGAATGAAACGAGTCATCCATAAAGGAAAAAATGGAGTTTTACGTTTTTCAAAATGACTTCGATCGATTCAGCCATAAATTATCTCCATTCTTGATTAAAATCCATCTTGATTTACTCGTCTGACGTAAATTTAAGACAGGTTTTCTGTCTGTTCCAAAACAAATTTTACGATATGAAATTCCGTACAAATACTATCACGTTGATTTTTATATCATTCATGATTGAGTCGGTTTTCTTTGATGTAATAAATTTTACATATACAAAAATCTCATTAATTAAGTCAGTTTTATACAAGCATCCAGACATACACACATAAATACCTCGCATCGGTATTTAACTCAAACATTAAAATAAACGAGATTTAGTTTAGTCTAGTAAACTTGGAATCCACGTCCAATGACACGCACTTATTTATATCCATTACCTCCATACGTGAGCACAAGAAGTGATAAAGCACATGTCCACATCATGTTACATTGTCAGTACTGACCTTGAAAATGATAAAATACAACTTACTGTAAAATCAGACATTCACACAATAAGGAATACCTAATGCGCTCTGTGCGCATGAGAGGGTTTTTCAAGGTTTTCTCAACTCGAGCAATATCCTAAAGTGGTTGAATCAGGTCAATCATGTTAATTTTTAATCTATTTCTGAAAATACAAAAATACAAATTCTCAATTTCGCAAACTTTTTTTTCTCAGAAAGAAACAAATTCCGTAGAGTAGAGACACCTTGTATTTCAAAATATGAATAAAACAAGACAAGCAGTTGAGACGATGCATTTTCTGCGTCAATGTAAAAAAGGCGAAAATTTACTCTCTCAACTGATTATATTTTGAATTTCAAGATGACCCCACATACTCTTCGGGAATTTGCTTCTTGCATGCTATCCTTCATACTTTCTTAAATTGTGGGCTACAGGCCGTGGCTTTTCCGCTTGTTGCTGGCGTATATTGCAGTAAAAATAGGTCATTTTAAGGTTGTTATGGATAGTTATTGGACGTGTTGAATCGTTGAATATCGTTTGATTTTTCTGTAACTACACTCGCGGGGATTAAATTATTTCAAATTGTGTTAAATACATGAAGAATATAAACAATTATAAAAAATCTTGCACCAAATGTATCGATAAAGTATTATTAATATAGAAATATACTACGGTTTCGGATTGAGCTTGGACGCGCGTGAGTCGAACGCAGCTATGTTTCTCACGCAAAACGTACGCGTTGCTATGCTAAAACTGCCATGTTTCCAAGGGCAAACTTTTTAGTTTGGTCATATGGCTATTTACGTTCAAGCACAAACCGCAAACATTTTCACGCGTTTGTTTACGTTGTACAGCATGACGTTTGCCGTAAAAATAATATTACAAACACCGCGTTCCTGGGCTGCCGATGACCAAACTAAAAAGTTTGCCCCAGGAAACGTGGCAGTTTTCGCATAGCAACGCGTACGTTTCGCGTGAGAAACGTACGCGTTAAAGTCACGCGTGTCCAAGCTTAATCCAAATCCGTAGTATGCGAACAATATATTTATAATATATTACATTAAAATGTCGTGTCGAAAATTGTGCTGCGTAGTATCTGTTAAATCAACCTTATTTTGTTGACAAACACGAGGTCAGGGAATATTAGTTTCATGTCGTATTTTTGGTAAGATAGCAAACACAAAAACGAGAAGTTTTAAACCGTATTTTGTCTAAAAAGACATATATTGAACCGAAAACGATGCAAGTGTAGGATGAAAATGATCAAATGCAAATTATCACCGATGCAAATTGAATACCAATTTATTGCATATCAAACATGCTTGCTCTCGACAGTGCGGTGATGTTGTGGTCTCAATATCTAGCCCAGGCCTGGTTTGAGAGGAGTTCACTCATCATCAAGCAACAGATAGATTTGGTGTACATTAATGGCCTTCCTGCTGGTGTTACTTGCGGCGTCGACCTCTTTGCAATATCAGATGACAGTGTGCTTCAACGCGAAATCCTTTCAGTTGAAGACTGTAATATTTCTAACGGGATTTGGGGAAAGCAACTGGATGGTATAATTCCGCACTCCGCAGTAGGTCACCTTAAAACAAGTGAATCTCGAGTTCTTAAAGGAAGAAGAATCCAATTATCTACCAGTATGTTCTCGAGGGTAATTCATTGGAATTCGTTTTGTGTCATGAGCATCTTTGTGTATGGATCCAGTCGACGTTATTGCGGGATTATCATGGTAATACCATTAGTCCGAAAGCTAATCGAGTATTGGGCTTGATAGGTCGAACGTTTGGCACTAAAAGTCCGGATGGTGTTGAGATTACAAAACCCTTGTACGACCGGCCGTTATCAGAATATTCCGTTATTGGAACTCTTACCTAATTAAGCATATTGACTCTATTGAATCGATTCAGAGGCGAGCAACAAGACTTATCTGTGGATTTTTGTGGATCAATCTTATGGTGAAAGACTTAAAGTGCTAAATTGGCCGACTTCAGAGCAGCGCATAGAAATCTCGAGCTCGTAATCTGATTGTTAATTATTTTAAGAAGTTTTTAACAGATATATACATAAGTGAGTGGAACTCTATGCCTGAATGTGTTGTTAAGGCGCGTTCTTTTATTTAAGAAACGCCTCATGTCTTTCAGTTTAATGTTTACTAGTTAAAAATTTGTAGGTTGTAGTAATTTGTAGGTTGTAGTGAGGAGAACAGTTTTAATATTGGGAATTTATTTTCCCCTACTTTGTTATCCTCTTCTTTGTTGTTATTTGATGAGGAAATTTTATTAAACATTAAAAATCAATTCACAGGTAGAAATTACATATGAGGGACCTGGGAATGAGTCGAGTGACTGATAGATTGGATATGTGGATATTGTAATGTAGCATCTGTGTGCAAAACTTTATAATAAATTAGCTATATACTACGTTTTGAATTCAATAAACATACTTAAACAATTTTTGAAGTCATAATTTCTGCTGAATCAATTTATATTTTGCAAATTTTGCTGAAAACTTCACGATTGAAACAGATAATGTATTACAGTAAAAGACAAATCGGCGTATTTGTTATACTCTATCGAGTAAAAAAAATAATACTCTCGTCAATTTAAACCAATATTGTATTCGATTCAGATTTTTGTCTCGGTCGCGTAATTTTAAAAACGGGTGTAAGAAATCAAGGGAGTATGGTTTAACGCGATTCGGGCATTGGGTTCGACCATGTGATATTTCGGAACAAATATGGTATGTATATATAAGGCTGACTAACACCACAAACATAATTTTCACCTGAATGCAGAATACCGGATGTATAAAAATAATGATTACACCTTATACTGATATCGAAGGAACTAGACTCGAGTCCGAAATATGACATATTGAACCAATCGGGCCGCTTAGAGCTCAGTTGCACGGAAGTAACTGGAACGTTAATTGGTGCGGAGCTGCTGCCCGGGCAGAACGCGAGAATATAAATAACACCCTTTCCCAATTGACGCTCTGGTTACACCTGTGCTCAGTTGGCTTACATTGCATGTTCGGCCAGGTATGTTTTTCAGATTGATCGATGTGGATATAACACTACAAACATTTTCAATTCTATTTCAGAACCATCTTGAGAGATATAAGAAACTATAGATTCATATTAATATGACACTACTCACATAACATCGGATAGGAAAATATTATATATTTGGAATTTACAAACTGCTATTCAACTATTTCCTTAGCAACGGTGTGGCAACCGTTAAACTAAAATGTGATGTAGATGTACTTTACAGTCGATTTAAAGACAAAGTACATGCTATTATGCTCTCCATGCTGTGAAAATGACTCGCACTTTTTAAAGTGTTGGAATAATTCTTAGAAAGAATCAGCACAGTAAAATGTAAATGACTCTACTTTGGCGGTAGAAACGCCCTGGAGTAAAACCCTCTATTCTTTAAAGGAGTCGAAACTACTCTTGAGTTTACATTGTATTGTTCAGTGGTATCATTCAACAACAACAAAATCCCATCCGCACTAATTGAAAGTATGATATATTAGCCGAACGAAAGTCACGTGCCAATAACCCACCCTTTGTTTACGTCGCCATATCGTTCCACAAGTTTTTTGGAGGTCGCGGCTAACCATTATGTTATACCTGAAAAGTGCCCGTATGTCCACATCTTGGACCTATTTATTATTGGCATAGGCGAAGAGGTGTCGATTACGCGATCGTTATAGCCTTCGGCAAATGTCGTAACGCGCACGGAGTTGCTGAGATAGACATCACTTTTTTTTACATTTACAAGGGGCGAACCGATTTGTATTCACTTTTATCCACTACAATTTAGAGACTATTTGACTACTTAATTTTATTCTATTAAACTGACGGTTAGTAATATTTTGTTTGTAAATAATATCTTTGTTTCACTCTGGTGGGACCTTGTATTGAAGCGGGCGAATAAATTCACACGAGGTTGACTTGCCTACAGGGCTGTACATTTCTTGCCAATCGCTATTGTCCGAGTATCTCAAGATATTCGAATTTGTATATATGCAGCCTGAGTCGTGCCTTCATTTGTATATAATATTGTGTTATTTCCATGGGCCATCTGCTGTCACGAAAGTTACCCATTTATGTAGAATAAAGTTGTTTGTCCATTCTGGTCTGCGATAAAAAAAGTTTAGCATATCTAAAGTCTTTTGTTTGCTGATCGGTTAGTGGCTGACCACATGTACGCTGTGCGTACCTATTTTATATACATGCACATAACGATAAATGTATATCTCTCAGCGTCTGGGCTATCTCTAAAAATATCTTTGAAATTCTCTGTGTCTCTCCCCTATAGCTTGTGACATATATATTGGCATAGTCTGATTAAACAAAGCGATTTTAAAGTGCATATGGCATAATCACCATTCTTTTTCCAAAAACCCGCCATAACAACACGATTCGAATGCTGTATACCATCCTTTGAACGGATAGATATTTCCAGAGATATTCGGCTTCAAACACGCCAAAAATTGGGTTTTTGAAATTATGGCCGGTAGAAAAGAGGCTGGGTCGAATTAGCTCTGTGACGTCATACCGGGAACACGTCTCAATACTGCATATAAAAACAATACAAAAATATTGTCATATGCGAAGCAAAAAATAGCCAAAAATAATTACTTTTGGGGGATATTTGTTTGTATATCAACTTGTCCATTCAAGGCGACTGAAAACTCATCATTGTATCTTGGAAACTGAAAGAAACAGCTGAAATTTAGAGAATTGAGTCAAATGCAACGTTGGCATTGAGTCAGCGTCATGTGTCACATAACGCGTCTGTTTAGAAAGGAATTCTTCGCTTTGAAGCTGAAAAAGCGCCGAGCAAGGTGATATACAGGCATAAATACATAGAATACAAGGATATTGAATCGCTAGCTGAGTAGACGCGTGAAAAAGTCGCAAGCACTCGTGTTTTCTTCGTTGATGTAGTTACTGTAAAGACTTCTTATGTTGTTTGCAGTATTTGTACGCACATCATCTTTCTCATATAAATCTAGACGCAAAGCTTTATCAAATTGCCACATTAGATGCTGAATACTTGTTATTTTTATGTATGTAATACTTTATTATTATGACTGCGTGAGGTATAGAAAGAGATTGAAAAGTATACTGTAGGGCCATATTAGGCTTCTACGACCACCTTATTTACGAATACAGTAATAAGCCTAAACCTAAAGGTAAAAAATATTGAGAAACACTACAGTTTAGATTAGGCAGCTGCACAATGATGTATGTGATACAGGAAAATAAAAAGGTAATCTAAATGCTGACATTTACTCTACTCTCAAAATTTGTTATATACAGTGATAAATAATATATCCAATGTATAAAACACATAAAGATTCATTGTTGCAAGCTTTCGAATTTAATTTACCCATCGAAGACTACAGACTGCATGCCAGTCAAAAGCTTGTGAGAAATGAATATTTTAATCAGACAACGTTTACACGATTAGCAGAAGTATATATCCCAAATATTCGTGGTCATTAACATAAGCACGGTCAACATTGTTATAATACTTGCGCCATTTAACTCTTCATGCACCTACTCAGCCAGCGATTTAATATCCTTGTGTTCTGTGTATTCATGCCTGTATATTGCCTTGTCCAATGTCCTTTAACAGCTTCAAAGCGAATAATTCCTTTGTAAACAGACGCGTTATGTGACACATGACGCCTAACTAATGCTAACGTTGCATTTGACTCAAATCTCTCAATTTGAGCTATTTCCTTCAGTTTCCAAGGTACAATGATGGGTTTTCAGTCAACTTGAATGTGCAAGTTTATATACAAACAAATATCCCCCAAAAGTAATTATTTTTGGCTATTTTTCGCCTCGAACATGACTATATTTTTGTATTGTTTTTATATGCGGTATTGAGACGTGTTCCCGGTATGACGTTACAAAGCTAATTCGACCCAGCCTCTTTTCTCCCGGCCATGATTTCAAAAGCTCAACTTTGAACCCAAATATCTCTGGAAGTATTTATCTGTTTGAAGAATGGTATATTTCATTCGAATCGTCTCGTCACGGTGAATTTTTGAAAAAAAAATGGTGATTATCACATATGCACTTTAAAGGATATGAACGTTACAAAATACTTCAATCGAGAATGAGAAATAATAAGTTGTACGATATTTTGAAACTTGCGGGTGGGAAAACACATATTACTTAGATTGTCGGTTCGCCCGTTCATTCGGAACCTTGCGGTAGGAAGAAAATTGCAAGTAAACCAATGTGTCCGCTCTAACTTCAGAAAATTTACGCAATAACCGGTTAAAAACACTGAAATTGCTATAAATGGCGTCCCAGGTCAACCGTTGACATGGAGAAGTTAATTGGACTGTATATATAAACTGAGTTTTACACTATATAATAATTAACGGAATCTTAAAGAATTACATAACATACCGTGTTTATACATGATAGTTCGCGATGCGTTTACATTCCATAGAAGAATTAAGGTAAGAAATTCTTTATTTTTTTTCCATATAATTATTTTTAAAGATCTATTTAGAAATAATCACATTTAGTAGAGGTTAGGTAATACCAGATGTTATGGTCACGTGCTCAATGAATGCCGTTTCATTGGCCGACACTGAGTAACAAGAAGGTTCTCACAAGGTAAACATAGCCCGTGATTTGCTGATTGACTAAGCAAAACATCGTACAATCACCTGTTGTCTGATTACTCATCCAAAGAAAAAGAACAGGTGGCAGTAAAGTGAAAATCTTCCCGCCTTTGCTTGGTAGTTGGCGAAACAGTTAATTCTATTTCAAAAATGTTTCATTGTTTTGTTATAATGTCGGATTCAGATGAGATTTTGTTGTTCCTCGGGTAATTTCAATGTCTATTAATAGCTTTCACGTATCGCCAATTATTTCTGTCTTTGATTTAATGAATTTATTACGGACTTTCAAGTCGCCAAATATAAATGGCAATAACTTTGTCTTAAAGCGCGTTGTAGACAGTTAATGAAAGGCTGGAATTGCCAAAAAAATTCAATCGCCAAAATAAAAGATAATCTTGATGTTATCTTTTACGGTTCTGATATACAACACGACTTCAAAAACTTGAATGTATTCCCCTTTGACATTGTGACTAAAGATATGTTGTCCATGCATACAAAATAATTTATGTGTATAAGGAAGCCGAAAATCATATATATTTTCAAAATACGTCGTGTCATTTTCGCTTTCCTGCAAAACTAGGAATCTTTCTTGTATATGCATAGGAGGCAATTTGTGAGGTCTGTTTTACGTGCTTTGAGTTGTTCGACAATACTCAATCCATTTTATTGAACACTTTCAGTAGTTGTCTTTTTGGATCCAAATGCGTTCAGGCAGTTTAGTCGCATATACAGTTGATGGTTGCGGAAACTGCTCTTGAATTTGTTAGCAGTAGCGGATATGTAGGAACATGCGGTTGTCGGGTGCTGTAACCTGAGCTGTAACTCAGGCAATTAGGGATTCTTTGGAGATGCAGTGACAACCAATTTGTGCAGTGATAACTAATTTGTGCAGTGATACATGAGATTTGTACAATGATAGGTGAGATATATGCAGTGACAAAGTGCAATATAAATCGGCAAATTAGTGATCATTAATAAAAATTTAGAAATTTAAAAATAATTAATCTTGAGCTAACTACCTTAATTATTAATTAATTTAGCAAGCCGGTCGCGATGTACGAAGTAATTTATTCATTTATTGTATATACATACATACATACATATATACATATATATAGATATAGATATGCATATCTGTCGCTACCCTGGGTTTCACGCACTAGGCGATCATCAGGCGACTGACAGTTAAGTTTAATTCATGCATCGTATAGGACACTGGAAATATATCAGGACTATGTTACGTTACATGACTATTATTGGTTATATGTTTACCTAAAGTGAAAAGTTCTGAACGTTTATTCAGGAAATTTTTCGCTTTGTTTCTTTTTATGATCGAAAGCTTTTCTTCGAGACGGAGGTTGCATTTTCGGGAACCAGCTTTGCATGAGGGCACGCGTTTGAAGATCGCCCATTATCAGGACGTGTAGACCGAACGAACGAAAATCCCGCATTTATAACTCTAAAGGACCACAAACCTGATTTTGAAAACCACCCAAAGTGTCGACTTATTAACCCTTCGAAAAGCTCCCTTGGGAAAGTGAGCAAAGTTATCCCAGACAGAATTAATAACGACATCCGCGACCAAGTTCACGTAAACCAATGGCGAAATTTAACCGATGTGATTTCGTGGTTTAGCAACATCAAGGATAAAAGCAGGAAGTCGTTTATCTCCTTTGACATAGTGGATTTTTATCCATCTATCTCAGAGTCGCTACTTGACCAAGCTATCGAATGGGCCAAACAACACTCGGAAGCCATACCGCAAGCCAAACGATACTCCTGTTTAAGGACGGCATTCGTGATGCATTAAATTCTTTGCTTATATATTGTCCCAAATGTCTAACTAAATATTACGTCGAGCGTTCCACTTTAAATACATCCATTGCATCAAATCTTATGTAAATCTTGTTTCTAGCTATAGACTTCCACAGTTCATTCGAATTGCGCTACTCTGTTTTATGTCTCATGTTATAAGTCTCAAAAAACGCGTGAAATAATGAATATCAACATGTTTGCGTCGGTATTTTACTAGTGGATAATCATGTGAAATATTACGGGAATGATAAAATACTGTACAACGGAAACTCCGAAAATGATTACATTCCTGATGATGACTAAAGCATAGTCGAAACATAGAAATAAAATTTATCATGTAATCATGTTGCCAATTTTCGGAGTTTCCGTTGTATTGTATGTGAAATATACATGGTGAAATATGATCTGAAATCTGAATGCAGCTGTGTGGGAAGGTGTTTGTCACTAGAGTTTCACCGTTGTTGAACGCGCACCGACAAAGCTAACAATATATATATATATATATATATATATATATATATATGTATATATATGTATATATATGTATATATATGTATATATATGCATATATATATATATATATATATATATATATATATATATATATATATATATATATATATATATATACATATATATATATATATATACATATATATATATATATATATATATATATATATATATATATATATATATATATATATATATATATATATATATATATATATATATATATATATATATATATATATATATATATATATATATATATATATATATATATATATATATATATACAGTGGCGAAGCCAGATGTCCTGCTTGTCCTGCTGAGCATGACATACAAAATTTCAAATAATGAATTTTTTCACGCATATATTTTTTAAAAGAAAACACATTTACCCAACTGTACACATTTTCTTATATTTTCCTAATTTCAATACGTTGCGCAGAAATTATAACCAGAGAAATACATTATGAACGTTATTTAATAACTTATTTTGAATGAATGCGGGCCTTTACCTGCATGCTGGCAATAGCAGGAAAAATGGGCGGCCTGCCCGAAGTTTAGTCCTGCTCAACTCAGGCGAGCAGGAAAATCTTAAAATTTTAACGATGTTCATTGGCTAAAACAGCTTTTAAGAATGCAAAACACGCCAAAATATGCATTTTACTCCTGCTCGAGCTTCGACGCATGATAAGCTTTGAATATTTCATATTCCAGTGGCGAAATAGATTTATGAATATGGGAATCAAACCGATTCAACCAAGCGTATCTGACAGTACACGAGATGTTATTACAAAAGTCTTTTAGTTCGCGAAATCAAAGCGAACAAGGCTATAGTATGCTCATCATATCCTAGCAATTACAACAATATATAATACATCAATGTGCCTGCAAATAAATTCGCTTGTAACTTTTTTACTAGACGGACTATGAATTTCATTCAACTATATTTATGCTCATCATACCCTAGCGATTACAACAATATATAATATGTAAATGGTGGCAAAATGGTAGAAAATTTGATTGGGATATATTTTTCCAGTGAAATTGATATAAATATAAACATGAAATTTGATCAGGCGCTAAAACCACGAATTATTTTGGAATACACAGCGATACGAATTATTATGTCATCAATATCTGCCGGTGTCTGTGAATGGGGTTTTCCTATTTTTTTGTCAATCTTGTTGTCCGAAATTTGCTTAAATATCCACATTTTGCCCTTCATTAGGTCAAGCTATTCCCTCAAATTTCATGCTCAGATTGCCGCAAATGGCGATTCTGGGAGTCTAGATTTCAAAATTTTCCGGGGGAGTTCCCCCGGACCCCCCCCCCCCCAGTGCACCGGACTCGCACCTTCGGCGCTCGTTGCGAAAGAGCATGACCACTCGCATCAAGCTGGCTTCGCCACTGTATATATATATATATATATATATATGTATATATATATATATATATATATATATATATATATATATATATATATATATATATATATATATATATATATATATATATATATATATATATATATATATATGCGATAGAAGGGATTGAAATATTTCACAAGAAGACATACGCAGAAGTTGTACGTACGAGGACACATGCACAATGTTGAACATATGACGCGGCGAGGAAACGTATATTTCCATTTTAACCTGGATTGTGTGTGTGAAAAGAAAGCAACCTTATTTGAGTTTAGTTATTTGCTTCTTCCTGCCGACGTCGTATGATACTTTCTGCCAGTTCATCTTCCGTTTCTTGCCCTTCATGGACTGAGGCCGTGAACATGGAAATTACGGGGATAACTTAAATTATATTCAATAGCCACGACAATACGAATTACATCTGACCATTAACCTATATAGTGTAGCTGCCAAATGCCAAAAATGCAATACAGATTGTAATTTTGTTCCAAAATAAGAATAAATTTCGCCTTATATGTAACTGCTGAATATACAAAAAACTGCTGAATACACAAAAAACTGTAATCAACTCTTGGCAACTGGAATGTCTGTATACAGGGTGTATAAAAAAAAACGGAGCCCATCTTCTGTGTCAAATTATTTCGAAATTACTGAAGCTTATAGCACAGTTTTGGACTTGATTTAAACCACGTTCTTTTCTCTTTCGAACAAGCCGTTATTTGTATTTTTACTCCCAGTAACGTATGTGCTATGACAAATTTAGTAAAAGCTATCGATTTGAGATGCTTTCCAATTATGCAAATTCACTATGTCTTTCATGGTCGCCAGTTAAATTTTTATTTTTTCTCTTATTACATAAATGGTATTTCTGTTAAACTTAATCAAACTTGTTATAAAACTTTACAGAAGATAACGGACCGTTAACGTGCACTACGAACGGATAGTTCAAGCTTGTATCGACTTCATGAATATTAACATTATGCAATTTCGACAACATTGTGCACGCGCGGATAAACAAAACGCTAATTTCGATCATTATTTTGGCATAAATCTAAGGTTTTTGTTGATGTAAACGGTCCGTTATCTTCTGTAAAGCTTTATAACAAGTGTTATTAACTTTAACAGAAATACCATTTGTGTAATAAGCGAAAAAATTAAAAATTAACTGGCGACCATGAAAGACATAGTGAATTTGCATAATTGGAGGGCATCTTAAGTCGATAGCTTTTACTAAATTTGTCATAGCACATACGTTACTCGGAGTAAAAATACGAACTACTGCTTGTTCGAAAGAGAAAAGAACGTGGTTTAAAACAAGTCCAAAATTGTGCTATAAGCTTCAGTAATTTAGAAATAATTAGACACAAAACATGGACTCCGTTTTTTTGATACACCCTGTATAGCTGTGTGGTCAGTAGAATCGCGATGCTGCGTACAAGGTTCCTGGTTAGAATATATTATAGTCCCTAACATCATCTAGCTCTCTGACTTGAAAATAATATTTTTTAACATAACGTGACTTCGGCTATCAGACTATAGCCTTCGATGGGTAGAAAGCCCGTATTATTAAATATTATTCTCAAATAGAGCGTTTTCAATTTGAACACTTCATAATAAATGCCATCGCATTAATTGCTGCGGAGCGAGCAAGCCTTAAGCGAGCGAGCGTAGCAGCAGCCTATAATTTGTTCAGTCAGCAGTCAAAAAGTAAATTTTTAGCGTCGTTTTGGATTCTGGTCGTGCGCGTTTTGTATGCGCACCCGTCGTGCGCGTGTTGATCAACATGGTCTCTCGTTATCTATGATGATATATGACATAGAGACAATCGTGCGTGTATGATGCATGGCATCATATATGCGTTCATTTGTATGTTGCATGGGGGGGGGGGAAGGATTGCGGGATCTAAGGAGCCGGCCACTGGTCAGTTTTTATCTGAAAAAATGGCCGAAAACTCGTTGGTTCACTCGATTGCGACCCGTGAAAACGAAGAAGCATCCTTGGCCAGTTCAAGCGAAATGGACGTCGAATTAGTCGATAAAGGTTAGTATTAATTTTGTGGTGTAGAACTCTTCTAGTACGCTTTTAGCGCGCGTTAATGACATACGTACAGTGTTTATGCAAATTAAGTTCAATCATGAAATATTCAGTAAACGAAATTAATTTTGGCTGTCGACTGACTCGTTACCTAGAATTTGGAGTGTGTATCGAGAAGTGGACTGTCTTGGTATCAAGAGTACGAGAAAGAAAGTTAACTTGTAAAACTGACTCAAACGATTCCTTATCTGTATTAAGCCTATAGCCGGAATCTTCATTCGTGCTAAACCTAGTTTTCATTTGTTGATACTAAAGCCATCCTCGGCAAATTATTCAAAAGAGTCTACAGTTCAGTATCTGTTTTCTTTTACTACAAGCAACTGCTGTTTTTACCGTCGCGTCTCAATAGAAATTGGAAAGCAGACATTATAAATTACAGTTTTATTAACTAACTAGTATATGTGTATTTAGTGCTGTTAAAAACTGCAGAAGTGTCAAGTGAATTGGATATCTTACATTTGCAATCTACACTGCACTTTAGCATTTGAACTGTCAAAACTAAATATACTGATGGCATATTTTTTCGAACTTCTTAAAATAAACGGCTGCATGATCAGCCTGATTTAAGACACATCAATATTTACATTAATTTTATACACTGAGCATTCCTACATCTATTGGTAGTATATATAATTTTATGTGGTGTATATTAAGCCCTTTTACAATAACTGAAAATCAATATCCACTGGATAACATTGTGTAGCTTTCTTGTTACTGGCCTGGTATGTATAGTGTAACCACTAACTGAGAAAAAGTAATGATGGCTGCAATGCAAACAATTTAGCAGTGATTATGTGAGATAATTCAAACCATTGATTAAATATTATAGTTACATTTCACCATTCAATTTTAACAGTTATGGTACCTTGGCTAACATCATGAGTTAAAAACTACTGGTAAAATGGTTTCTTTAAGTCCTGAGACAGTTTGATACATTTTAAGCTAACTGTTGTGCAGGTCAGGAATCATTCTCAGATATTTGAGGGGTTTTTCTCCTGCTTACATACTTATATTTTCATGTTAACCTAAGAAATACAAGACAGATCAACTTTGACATTTCGGGCAAGCCTCTTTTTTGGGAAGTTAGTGAAGAATACGTTTTCTCTTGAGAGAGTGAATATCTGTGTACATGTTGTGAAAGATTACTAGTATGTAGTCATATAGCTTTTGAATCATAATTAAGTCAGCAATAAAGTCTAACATGTTTCAATGTTGTCCTCCTTGGTCTAAGCCATATTAATTTTTCAAGTTATTGAATTAATAACATTAAAAATCTGTGCTATCAGTTATCAATTAAGACCATAAATTATAGCACTTTGCTGCCACATACAGAAACTTTAAACAAACAGGATAACTGTTGGCAAAATATTTTGTACATCAGATGAACAATGTAAATCCTATTTAAGTATTAGATACCATCTCACAAATTCACAAATTATTGCACATAGTCAATTAGATTAAAAAATACTTTGCACCATCAATAATCAATATAATCATGAGTTTAGTTTTCATTTGGTCATCACAGTTATATAGCTGAGTCATCTTTGGTTATGCAATGTATTGCCTCTTTTGTGAGCCAGATTCAAATCAGTCATTACATCTATTATGATAAAGATTGAAATGGAAACGTCTAAGGCAAAAATGATGTTCAACTTCACTAGCCAATCACTAAAAAAAACAACAAACGTACAATATTAAAAAAAATATGTGCTTTAACAATGGTGCATTTCTTTGGAACCAAATTTGAATAGACATAAGAGGAAGTTAGTCACTCAGTTCTATCCCAAAAATGAATTGAAAAAGGAAATAAACAAGTTGACAAGGTCAACAATGTTTGAATAAAGTTTTACAGCTATCTGTGTTGATACTAGTAGCATAGGCAGCCTGACAATTTAGTCATGCTATGCAAATTTTAAATAATTATCATTAGAAATTGATTGTTTTCACGGTCAATAAACAGCAAAATATTTGCATAGCATGACTAAACTGTTGGGCTAACTACGCTAGTGATTGATACTTGCTCTACACTACACAACATTTGCAACCTGGCTTTAAACTAAGAAACTTTAAACTTTGGCTTTTGTGATATTTAGGAGGCAATTATTACAATGTAATCATTAATAGTACTTTTATATATAGTAGCCCAATTTACCAATCTTCTGCGGCCGCTGTTGGCAGGGACCAGGTGCTCAAAGCAATGTAGTGTAAACAATTTATAAATCAAATTTTAACTACTCCAATCTATCTTGTGAGCAACTGAA
This sequence comes from Muricea muricata, assembly GCA_963855995.1. Classification (NCBI taxonomy): domain Eukaryota; kingdom Metazoa; phylum Cnidaria; class Anthozoa; order Malacalcyonacea; family Plexauridae; genus Muricea; species Muricea muricata. Next base: position 83,209,714 of record OY979716.1, read on the forward strand.
CATATGCTTTGAACACGAAATATGTGTTTACTAATAAACACTAATAAGTGTTTTCTCATTTTCTGAACAGGCTTCTTTCAACTGGCCAGAATTCACTTACAGTATTTTCACTTACAGTAATTTGTACAGTAATGTGTCATCTAATTGTCAGTAATGTAAACATCTTCAGCATTCTTCAAGTCATGAAGTGTCGAACGCCTGATTCCGGGCTTGCACGATAATTCTATTACCTTAAAATTACAGAAAAACACAGTCCGAAATGATGGTTCAGTTTTTATATATTAAGACTAACGTTGTCAATTTTTGAAATAAAATCCTTCAAACATTTATCAAAAATTAATTGTTCTGCCCCCAAGGCAATTTTAAAGGTAAAAGCAGTAAAAGACCGTCACAATGACCGTAACATACCGGGTGTCTCAAAAAAAAGTATCGATGTTTGATTTGTTATACCGTTAAAACTGGTCGAGCTGTTTCGCTGAAATAGACTTCACTGAATTCCGAAAGGCCTAATTTAAATTTTGATATATAACTTAAATTTTGATATATTTAAGCAATATTGAATGAGATATTGCAGTTTCATTTCGAAGAAACAATTTTGAAAATACTTAAAATTACCATAAATCGGGCTATCAAATTAACATCTAATTTAATTTTGTTCTTGTCAACACAACGCATGATAAAAAAATATTTACACATTAGATGATTTATTCATCTCAAAAAGCTGCCCTTGGACATATATACAACGTGGTGTTCTGTTAACCATGACATCAAGAGAGTGCTGGATTATTTGTGCATGCAGTCTTTGGCACGCTAAAATGATTGCCTGGCGGAGCTGTCTCAAATTCATTGGCTGGTGCTAATGCGGGACGTTGCAGATTTTTTGCTTCAAATAACCCTAAAGAAACAAGTTGCAAATCGCCAGATCAGGAAATCGAAGCGGCCACGGCGAATCGCCCTGAGATTAAAGGTTGCTTTTTCAAAATTTTCAATACTCGCGGAAAAATAGCAAATGTCTTCGAATAAATTTAATATGCCGATTTAGTCAATTTTTTCGCTAATTTTCAACCAAACCTCAGCTTAAAACATTTATATCTCGTTCAATATTGAATGACGTTCAAGCGCCCTACACCAAAATTTAAGTCAGGGTTTTCTTAATACCATAAAAGTTATTTGAAAGCCATAGCTGGTGTAGTTTTTACATTATATTAAATTAAACACCGATACTTTTTTTGAGACATCCGTTAGTTTGCGATTTATTACGTACGTCACGTAATAATGTAGAATTTAGTATTCGCAGATTAAGCTTAATTTAACATGGTGCTCAAATTATAACGAAGTCGGATACTGATTTCGTCCCTCATTTCTGCCCCTTACGTCAAATATGCAAGTTCCTTGAACATTGATATCCCTTGTACAGAACACAGTCGCAGATCATGAAGCACAGTGTAGGGAATAAATTTTCACGGTGGTCATATCGGTGGAGCAACTGCATTAATGAAAAAACTCTGTTTATTTTTCGCTCTGCTGAACTTCAGCACTTCGAAGTTACTCTTCTGACATGGTCGCCTGACGTCACAGGCAAAGACACCATACTGTGTACAGAAGTGAGTCAAACAAATTAGCAGCTCGCATGTTGAAATTCAAAATACCCGAATAACAATGCTATTGGTTATCTGAACTATTCTTTAGAAATGACTAACAAATAGAGTTGTATCAAAGGTACTTTGAGTTTTAAATTTATGTCTGATTTATGTAACCACAGTATATACGGATAAACAGTAGGGCATTTGGCGGTGCAACACGGCGCCGCATCATTATGCAGTTTACCGGCTGCGAACAGCCAGATCAGTGTTCTTATTGGCCAGAAAATGCAATTGACTGGCTGCGATCATGGTAATGACATGCGTAATGCGATATGCGTGACACGAAATTTTTTGACTTGAGTGGCCCTACTGTTCATTCTCTATACTGTGGTTCTGACACGGCTGGCCCTATTGTTCGTTCCCTACACTGTGATGTAACTCCACCACTGCTTATACATGTATACGCTGCAAATTTTGCTGTATACTGTATGTACTACAGTATAATACATTTCTTGTTACCATCATTTTAAACGCTACTGTATTCACCAACCAATGGCAATTTGTTTATTTTTTTCCAAATTTCACAGCAAGTAGTTGTCAGAAAAAATGCGAAGTGTGTGGTGTGTTAAATCACATACGGCGAAATGAATGCTCGAGGTGTGATACTGCCTTTCCCAGAAGAAAATTAAAGACGCCGGTTGTAAATAAACAGCCTGTATCTAAAACGAAAGAAAGAATGTTATCATATGTAAGTGACTGCGTGAATTCAAGCTATAGCCTATGTATAGCAAAAAGAAACAAATTTTCAATTACCCTACAGTACACTAAATAACTTTTCATACGCAACTCGTCTTTCTGGCTTTTTTAGCTTATCAGTAAGAACCTTTGAAGTGATTGTAGTATCGCTTGTTAAGTAGGGGATCATATTCATATATTCATGTTCACAGACTGTAAAATAAATTGATTTCAAAAGAAATTAATTGTGCAAGACACGAATATATGAGTATGGTCCCACTCACTTATCAAGCAATTGATGCCCTTGGTTGTTAAATTTTCGTAGCGTGCTTAGTTTCTCAAATATTTAAGGACAAATGGCATTAGCCGTCCGCCATCTTGATTCATAACTAGATCTATTTTAATGCGTCACAACAGGGTTGACTCAGTGTGTAAAACGTGCTGTCAACGATAGTTAATCTCAATGAAATATTCTTGAACACATCGCATTATGCGTAAGACGTGTAAACACACAAATCCAGACGAACTTTAACGTTAAACATGTTCACTAATTTCTTCTTTAAAAAAACGTTACCCAGTTGTGACATCAATAATTTTTTTCACTATTCAAGATGGTGGATCACTAGTGTGTTTGCCTTTTTTTGTTCTTTGATATTCCAGAAACTAAGCATGTTGTCGAAATAATATATTAACTACTTCAAAGAATACTATCGATAGAACAAAATAAAAATATACTGCCATATCCTTTTAATTACTACAGTTTCTTACACTCGTCAGTTTTGGTTAACCTATACAAGAACCAGTGAACTAGAAGGTGCAAAATTCTTTATGGCCTTTTGTTACCTTTCTTACAATAACAAAATTATATTTTCGTTATATTAATTTTCTAGGCAAATCAGCTGCACCTGAAAGGATATGACGTGGTCATAATGACCAGAAAAAGCAACAACAGGAGGCAAACACATAGCTCTACATGGCTGTGGGGTACAGAAGGGACTGGGGCAGCGTTTGTTGGCACAAAAATATGTTCTTTGGCAGCAAAAGGATTTGGTAGTTTTGTGAAACCATCAATTCACACGTCAGACAGCTCTTTAAATGAGGAAGGTTTGGCAACAGAGGTAGCACAACCCATTTCAACCTTAGACTCCCAAATTGACCCCCTATCCACAACGCATTGTTCTATTTCGGCAAATGACTGTCCCAGTGCTCATTTAAATACAAATTCTTTGTCGACTATATCAAGCCCATCTACTAAAACATCATTAGCAGATTCGTCTTCCTCTTCAGAAAATAACAGTGCGTCTTCGCCTTCAGTTAGTGGATCCATTTTGTCAAAGTCAACTCCAACTACGACAAAACAGAATCCTGTGTCTCACGTTTCTACTTATCAAGGTTTGTACATTATATAGCAAACCTTGATGCTGTGGCCAATTGTATATTACGTAACTTAATGTTTCGAGATTATTCCAAGATTCGTTTGCTGCCACCTTTTGAAAACTTGAAAATATTTCCAGTGTTAGGAGTTTTAACTAAATGTCAAGTTAACATAAGGGCCGTGTTATATTAAAAATACAATCGCTCGTCTAAATTTCTGACTGCAGGAATATTATTCACATTTCAAAAAGTGACAGCAACTCCAGCTTTGATTATCCTTATTATTTTGTAGGTCGTTCTGTCGCCTTGTTGGATGAGAAGAAAAAGGTGCATGCCTACGGAGTGGTTACGGGCCATTCAACTGTAGATGGTTGTGCAGTACCACCAGGATGTCTTGCTGTAAACGTAACAGCGGTTTTAATGGGATGTACTCTTTTACCCACTATGGAAAATCATGTGGGAAAAGAATTAGAGGTTATTAAGGAAGCTGGGAATTACATTTGGCCCATGACAAGGCTGGCCCTGCCTAGTCATTTGCGACCTGTTTCTGGTACACAATAGACACCAAGTTTGTAGTCTGTGATTTTTTTAAAAAGCATTACTTATTTTAGAGAATTCAACCTGCTTCTATTGTATGTATAAATTTTTTAGACTGTTAATTGTTTTTCCTTTTCCATCTTCTTTTATATTTAATTTCTTTTGTTTTATGTGCTTTTTATTAGATTTGTTACAATCGTGCCTCTTAAAAATGATCGTCCACAGCTAGTATATACTCAAGATTTAATAGACGGGGCTAACTTACTATACTTTCGAGTGTTTTTAATCGTAGCGATATAAACGCCTTATCTTGGATATGACTTTCGACTGAACAAACCAGTATTTAAGAATAAATTCGACGCGAATTCGTTTCTCCCCCTTTCCTTTCCCTTCAACGTTAATTATGACGTTTGCACTGGTCCTGTTTTGCTGTTGTAATAGCCTGCGTGCAGACCCTAAGCACAAAACGTGTAAGCGATTTTTGATTAGGGTGTGCACGCATGCCACTGTTTTCACAATTGACTAGAATTGAAGAAAATGAAACACTCCAGTCCTAACGTCAAAATATAAATACATTTAAAGTATATTCATGAAAGAAAATACAACTACTTCACTCGTTAATTCACGCATTTATTAATGTGTAAGAGTATTATAAATCTTGGTCTATCCCTCGTTTAATCTAATAGGCTTCGTACAACTGAGTTAAAGTTCAGAATTGAAAAAATACTCATACTTTCGAGCCTTATTTTTTATTATTCATCTAAACATAGGTTACCAGGTCATGAGAGTATTTTCTAGTAATCACTAATAGCACATTTGTGCATGGACAATTGCTGCTGTGTCTGGTGATTTTATGTTGGTTCAATTCCAACCCACGGCTTTGAGTCCATGTATTTACACAGTGTCCTAATACATTGCCTGAAAATTTGTTTGTGTTCAAAACTGAAATAATATTAATTTTTTAACTATGCATGTGCTGATTTCTAATTGTCTGAAATTTTGGAATTCTTCATTCTTTACATATAGGTTAAAGCACGAGGGAGTAGATATATGGATAACTGATACCGTACCCCAACTCTGAAACATTTAGATAATAACAATGAAATTGTCTGAAATTTAGGAATTATTCCTTCTTTACTGAGGTATAATCATGCACAAAATTTCAAAACGTCACTATGCTTTAAAGTTGGTGACAGAAATTTCACAAACTCTTATAAATTCTACGTTAATATTAGATATATGGATATTTGATACCGTACCCCAACTCTGAAACATTTAGATAATAACGATGAAATTGTCTGAAATTTTGGAATTATTCCTTCTTTACTGAGGTATAATCATGCACAAAATTTCAAAACGTCACGATGCATTAAAGTTGGTGACAGAAGTTTCACCAACTCTTATAAATTCTACGTTAGCATTAGATATATGGATATCTGATACCGTACCCCAACTCTGAAACATTTAGATAATAACAATGAAATTGTCTGAAATTTTGGAAGTATTCCTTCTTTACTGAGGTATAATCATGCACAAAATTTCAAAATGTCACCATGCATTAATGTTGGTGACAGAAATTTCACCAAAACCTTTAGTCATATGATATTATAATTTAGTACTTACAATAGAAAGGAGAATGTTAGCTTGTCAGCAGGGGTGGGTTGACTACAAAATTTTTGTAGTTCGCTATAAGTACTGCTATTTCAAAAAAATGTAGTCAGCTATAACCACTACTTCTTTCGAACAAACGTAGTTCGCTACTGACTACAGCAACTGCTTTAAAAATGTAGCTAACTATTATGCTATTTCGCTACGCTGTATTTATAAACGCCTGTATCTCACCTTTAACAAATGGACTTAAGAGTCGTCGTCGTAAACATCGTAAACGTTAGACTACTTCGGGACTTGAATATAGAATAAGATGCACACTTGCATGACATGATTGATTACGCACAATTTCATCTCAATTGACGTTGTTAGTGTCCGTAATGTAGTTTAATGCCAACAAATAAGGCATAGAATATTTCACTACCAGCCTTTAATATAGAAACAGAACTGGTTACGACATTATTAAAATGCTACCACACCTTAGTTGCAATTTTTGTTAAATATTCTTCTTTTATGAGCCTATAGAAACTTCGTCATTGGCTATAACACATTTAAAAGCACTAGTTACCAGAAATTATAATAATGATTGTTTTTATGCTGGAAATTAAAGTTGTGTTTCTAGCAGAAGGAATAAGTTAACTTTAATGAAATCTCTAGAACAAAGTCTACCCACATTAAAAATGAATTTTCCGCTGGTATGAATATGTTTAGTCGCATCATTGTGTCTAGCACAATGCCTCGCTGGGCTTCAGTAGTCCTATTGTTACATATTCTATAAATATACTGTTCTGCCTACTTTCGACACTCTCACTCGCTGACCTTCAACTACACAGTATTTTATGATGTCTGACTGTGAAACAGCACCTAAAGAAGCCGGTGAATCGTCTAAGCTTCTTGACGAAAGTGCAGGGATTGACACCGTCCAGCAAGTTTTTTCTATGTTAAAGTCTTATTTGGAGCAGAAGTTCGATAAGAAGGTATCCAAACCAAAGCCCTGGACACGGTGCTCGAGTACAAAAACTCGTAGAACAAGACAAGAAGCTAATTCGAAAAAGACAAGCGGATCAAAATAGCCGACAGGAATAAAGATGGCTGGCAGGTCGTGGAAGAATACGAGTCCGTTGACTTTGCTTCTGGATCCGAGGACGAGAAACGCCTTAAGAAAGCAAAGGATTCCGCCAGTCGCAAAAGAAGACAGAAAGAACTACAGGGGGAAGACAAGCGGGCTAGAATTGACGCTGCTGATTCAAACGCTCAGCTTTTACGCGGTACGTAGGATTTTTGCTGAGTACTTGTATTCCTGTTTACTTTGTGCATTCCCACAAGAGCTGACCGTCTGACATTGCTGTGGAACGGAATCGAACCGAACTTTAATCAACCAGACACAGCTTAAAAATGTCATAGGATACAGTTAAGTTTTATAGAGCGTTGCCAGAAGTCAACGTGTCCCAAAGGTAAATTTTGAATTGGCCTAGGTATCTAGCTCACAAGAAAAGGAAAACTTAAAACTGTTGCTCTTTAAATTTTTGCAAAAAGGATAAAAACATCAAACTTAATGAAAATCATGACACAAAAACTGGGAACATGGTACATTTGTTGTAATGTGCAGGTGAGCACATAGCTAAAATCAATAGAAACTCCAAACCATTCGTGCTTATGGTATAATATTATTTTACGGCATACAGTTACACAATTAATCTTTATCTCACACAAATTATTGTTTTGCAATGCTTTGTTGATTACATTTTTAAGATTTTATGCAATCGCAAAAGTCTTAACACTATATATCCGGATAGGAGGTAATTACGAGGTTGCCAAATTCAGATTCGCTGAACGCTTCAATGCCCCATATGTAGCTGCAGAAACTGTGTAGGGAATCCTGTGACGCGGAAATAAGAACAGCGCCGAATGGTAGATGTAAATGAGAGTCAGCATAGACAATTTTACCATCTTGGATTAAAAATGCAGATGTACGTTCGTGCATTATTAAGTGAGCGACACATTTGTCGACGCTCATCAGTTGCCTTAGTTGTTCCTCGACTGTTGATGGTTTGTGGGGATCCAGATACCTAACGGGCAACAGCATACTAACTTGCGCGGACAACACTCCTGACAACATTTCGATGGCTTTCTCAATGGACAGATATCTGTTCGGTAATGCGTCACGGTATGTGTCATAAACCATGTTTCCAATGGAAATGCACTCGCATATTGTGTTGATCCATGTTAAATCAAGAGGCATGGTAACATCATCGGGGATTTCCAAATCTCTTTCCATAAATCGGTTTCCCAACAACGTTGCAATAATGCTGCAAGCATTACTTCCATTAGCTACAGCTAATGTGCTCTGACTGACAGATGCTGGTAATCTCCAACAAATAACGCCATCATACACCTGCTCTCCAGTCACAGATTCCAAATCTTTATCGTCCTGGGGAAGGACACAAAGCAGATGTTCACACTCGAGATCATCTGCATCGAAATCACTACCGCTATCATCATCTGTTGCATAATCATCCAAATCACTTTCGCTATCCTCAAGCTGAAAAAGTTCTTGGAATTCATCCACGCTGCAGCCGATCGTACCGGAAAAAAGGCGAATACCATGTGCTAACTGGGATAATGCAAAATCTTCGCCCTGCCTAGTAAGTGCAATGTTTCCACGTACGACAGCGGGTAAAACAGACGAGGTGCTGTATCTCTTTGTCACACTCCTTTCCATAAAAACGTTTTCATCTAAAATAAAAAATCCAGAAAAACAGATATGACAATTACATCGTAATAGCCACAACTCTAAGTATATATTGTACATATTGTACATTGACAACGCTCTTGCGGACAGATTCCCTTGAATACATATTGGGTATTGTAAATATTCTGTATGATAGGAGACCTAGCAGTCACAGTATACAACACCTGCAAGCAAGTTCTCTAACTCCTTTCTACGAAGACGAAGTGAAAATATCAGCTCTTTATAGTAGGACAGGAAGTTTGACATTTCTGTCTTTAACAGAACATGTTCTTCTTCAAAACGCTTAGTTTCCATCCATTTCTCAGCTACTATTCGTTTCGTTCGGATTGGTAAATCTAAGTGAAGACAAAATTACAAACATGTTACAGACACGTTTAAAAAAATATGCACCACTATGTGCATGTATGTAAAACGCTCGTTGGGGTCATGGCATCTTATTTCCAAGTCGCAAACAATAAACCGTGCCCAGGATCGACTCATCCCCTGGGCGATGTGTTCTGAACTCGGGCGCACACGACACGATTTTTGTTGACCAACTAAATCGTTACGTGAGCGGCATATATATTTTTAAGCGATTTTAGTTGGTCGATTGAATTGGGCAATATTAAATTGTTTTGAAATTGCATTGCCATGTAAACACATTAAAATCGACCGACTTAAATCACGTCTTGTCCGCTCTGCCTAACAGAATAATAGTGTACATGCAGGCATTTGCGTGAATAACGTTATGCACGAACCTTTACTACCAATGGGCATTTCAGATTCGTCGATCCATTTAAAAATCCCGTTTACAATATCGTCTACCATCAGGTTATCTTTTCCTAAAATACTATTGTACAACGATACCGATGTTGTCAGGTCAGCCTTTTCGTTGGATATCTTTCCCCTTAAGCGTTGACGTTGCTTAGATGAATCTTAAAAATGAACACAACATAGATTTAGTATGATGAATAAAATTATTCTTCTAATACCATCTAGTAAACTGTATCAAGCTATTTTTTTAAGAATTAATGAACATATATTTAATTTGCCTATACGTAAAGCAATAAACCAAGATGAACTATGGATAAAATTACTTACCAGCACACTTTCCCATATTATATGTCAATTGAGCAATGCAGAAATGCTTTAGCATCATTCGCCTTTGTAAACCAGACAAACATGTTGTTTTTAATGCGTTCTTTCCAATGGTTTGAGCTGTCATAGCGGTATCAGGAGCGCACAATCGAAGCAGGTCATCTAAGCCACCATTACCGATCTTTTTAGTGATACTTTTAAGGGTTCTCGGAAACAATAGACCCACGGCATCACAAGTAGCCTGGACATCTACAGCAGTACAATTCTGTTCCAAAGACGAACCAAGAAAGTATTTCTCATGTGGTGTCATTGGCACGGGTTTGTTGTATAACTCTTGCTCTTAAAGAAAATTGTATCACAATAGACAAATAATGTTTAGAAATAAGATGCATAAACTGAATTATTAAACAACCAAGAAAAGTTAGAAAACAAATAAAAACAAAATCGGATATACATAAATGGTGATCAATAATGCAGCGAATAAAAAAAATTCCAACTGCATGACTGTTACGTGGTACTACCTTTCGCTACATCAATTACTTCCCCCACCCAAACAGACATCTTGTTCCTAATTTCATTTAGGGCCATCCCTCCGGAGCATGCTACCATTTCCTCTTTTGCTTTCGTCCATTTGCCTTTACACTGAAATGTACATATGTATATCTATGTAAATATTATATAATGTATATACTAAAGTATTTAAATGCACTTAAATTACTTAAATATTATAAGTACACCAAATAAGTGACTCCAACCTTAGCGTAACGTTTTGATAAAAAAACCGGTAAGCCAACAATTTTCCTTTTGTTCCAAGACATGGCATGTTCAGTCAGCAATTCTTCTCTCCCTAAGAAACAGACAGAACAAATGTAAAAACTTATAGATAACATCAGTAGCTCATTGTTTAAACACAAAAATAAGGTACAGTAAACAAAAAATTTATCTTACTTTCAGGAAGCATGTGTTTTGTAGTTGTACCAAGACGGGAGAAATGACTGTTAACAAGCTCAACCTCTTCACCAGTTGTTCCTGAAGCTCCTTCCTGCCAACGACCACCCCACAATACCTACGAAGAAATAATGCAAACTACAATTCACACTTTATTCATCTAATTAATGACTGATTACCTGACAGACATGTTGTGGAACATTATGAGTCAACCTACTAATGACTTCTGAACATACAGTAAGAGATTTAAGTGCTATCAATGTTAATAAAAATCAAGAATATTTTGTACAGGTCACAGTATAAATTACCTGACATGACCACGAGTGTGCCTTGGCATGCATCACAGACAAAGCTGGCTTCATTGATTGAGAAGCTGCAGGATCATGGATGGTCAGCCATGGCCAATATTTACAGATAACATCATACCAAAAAAATTGTACATTCTCAGGCAAAAGAGATATTGTCTGCAAGTAATGGGCATAGCCGTACATTTCTCCATAATACATATTAACAGCATGCTGGGCAATAGCATGACGACAAGCAACCATTTCCAGTCCAGTTTCATCTAAACCCTTCTTTCGCTTTAAGTTGTTTGCTGCAGCACGCCATGTTGATGCACCACAAAGATTATTATTGCTGTTAGTTTCCTAAATTGAAAAAAGGCTTCTAATCAAAATTAAAATTACAATGTTAACATTGAAAACATGGCTATTCCAGACCTATAGACATGTCAACAAGGGTAACTGATTTATGAATAAACAAATTTCTGAAAAAAAATCAAATGAAATTACTGACTTCAGAAAATAGCAAGAGGCTTGAAAAAAGAGCTTGTTCATAATAAGTAAAGCCTGATAAAAAATCTGATGGTTTCTGAGTTATATCTTTCTTTAAAATGGCAGGATATTTCAAAGATACTGTGCAAATTATTTTAGATTAGCACAGATACAAGACAAGTACAGTACCTCCTGTGCTGATTTTTTGTACACTTCTTGGATATGACTGTCAACTTTTGTTTTTGATGCAATAAAGTGTTCTTGGTAGTATGACTCATTATGCTGTCTAATAAATTGAAATTGGATAAAATTAACCATAAAATGAAAATAAAAATATATAATCAAACATTTTAATTGGATATTTCAATAGGCCCATACTTTCCAGCTGACTTGAAACGATACAGTTTCATGTTAGCGTCAACATGAGCTGAATGCTGGTCCTGGTTGCAGCAAGGGCATTTCATGAAGTCCTTTTTCATTAGCTGATCAAGTTCATACTTGCAGTATTTCCATTCCCGAAATGCGCTACCAAATGTTGTTGCATTAATTGCTGCTTCCTTCATTTAAAAGACAAAAACAAAAGATATATCACATGCATTCCTATGCATGTTTGACCAAGACTTTTTTCTTTCTCGAGACATGAATAGAAATTGTCAAACAAAATTACTGTATGCTCCTTTGTTTTGCTTTAACTAGTATCCTAGCTTTGCTTAATAACTAGTATCCTAGCTAGATCATATTTTGTTCAACTAATATCTTAACCTCCCTAGTAAGTAACATACCCTTCCTTTCTCTGAGGAGTAATCTTCTAAGGATTTCAAAAAAGCTCTTTCAGACACCCCTGGCATGCGCTTTTGCATCAGATCCCACTGCATGAATAAATCCACATCAAATATGTGGATAATGTTACAGGGACTTCCAGGCCAAAATCCAAGCCTAATGACACTTTCTAACGACCAAGGAGACCAGAAATAATTGCAAGCTGAGCATCTAAAATCAACTTTGTCCAAATCAAACCTACCTATAACAACACAGCAATACAATAACCTGCAACAACACATGTTAACGACTGTAATATATATATATATATATATATATATATATATATATATATATATATATATATATATATATATATATATATATATATATATATATATATATATATATATAATATATATATATATATATATATATATACACAAAAACTTGTCTGTTTCTTGTGATTTATGCTCAACTTTCTCCGGTATTGAGTGCTCTTTTAGTTCGAGTCCTATATATGCTATGTACTTTTCGTATCTTTCTTTTATATATATATATGAGTATATATATATATATATATATATATATATATATGATTATATATATATATATATATATATATATATATATATATATATATATATATATATATATATATATATATATATATATATATATATATATATATATATATATATATATGCAGAAGGATACTTTTGCATGATTGGATTATTAGTATAATGTGTCTGTAGACTGACTGTAGTAGTAGTAGTACCTTTTATTGTTATAATGATGCACTGACTTTCTGTTTGAACAGGAACCATTGTTTCACTACATTTACACAAGGGGCATTGCTCCACTTGCGGAGGGAACTGGCAGTCTAAAAAGTGAAAAATACAGAAAAAACAATGAATCAATTGCAGTTGTTTTAAATTTTTATGCTACATAAATAACACAATATTTTATAAATTTTACAATAAACGTTGCAATGTTACAGAATAATAAGCACAAAACATCATGATATGCCAGACCTGTTTTCTCAGTCTGTAATTACAGTACAATGTACATACATTTTGTTTTTAGTTGACCATCACATGTGACTGATAATTTTGGTGCCATAGCTTTATAATAACCATTATAGACCCCATCTCGGTCATGTAAAGGATATTTTTGGTGAACTTTTTCATCACACATTGAGCATAAATTTTTTTGCTCAACACAATCCCTACAGTTAATGACACTTTCATTTTTCAGGCAACTGGAACAGATTTTGGTTTTGGCTTCAGCACAAGATAAAACAGTTTCAAAAATGTTTTGACGGCATGATTCCCAATTACTTGATAAATTATCCACCCTGGTTTTCCATGTATCTTTAGTTTGCTGCTTCTTGATTTTTTCCATGCCTTCAACTAACTTTTCACATTCTTCAATTACTAGTGATAGACCATCATCTAAAAACATTTACCACAGTAAAATTAACATAATTTTGTACAGTACTGAAATTTAATGCTTTTATGTATACTGTATACAGTGTATACTATACTACATACACTAGGATAAGAATGCCTTAGTTTACTTTAACAATATAAGGATTATTAATCTAACTGTATATCAATCAGTCATCAGATTGAATGAACATTATGCTGTTTACACCTGGGTGCATTCCGTGTAAAGTTCACGCCGAAGATTCGTGATTGTACGCCGACTTTTATTATAAATTATATTATGATTTTTGAAACTCCACGCCGGAGATCTCTGAACTTTTGTGTATGGAATGCACCATGGTGTTCATGGACTCATTATTGATCTTGTTACCTGCCAGTGACTGCACGTTTTCATTACTTGTGTCATCTAGATTGTTAAAGATATTTTCATCTGTATTTGAAGGTATATCTACAGAAAAATGCAAATTGTTGAACAAGAAGTGTTTTATTCAAAATATGATTAATTTAATTAAGGGGTCGGGACAAACGTACAATATGTTTAATTATAATTAAACATTAACCGAAACATGGTCTCTAATAGTGTTCAATGATTTTTGTACTCATATTCTTGGCGTTTGACTGGTGCCATTTGCATTTTACAAGTACGAAGTTCTTACATCATACGGTTTTTTACCTATTACAAACTGAGATTTGCTTTGTCCTACAGACTACAATACATGTTCTAGTCTAGTACTCCATATTAAACGTATAGCTAGTCGCACAGGCACTGTCAAATGGCCATATAATTGGTTGTTTATAAGGTATTTGATATGTGTTGTGTGTGCTGAAGTAGCCTTACCATAACAAGTTTCTAAGAGATTCCTGTTTCCAGTTTCATTACGTTGTCTTTTCCCAATTTGATGGCGTCGCCGAGTACGTGTTTTAGAAATTGGTCTGCCACAATCATCGAGAAATTTTATGACGCTCTCTTTCTTTTTCCTAGTTCTTGGCTTGCGAAAGTCTTTCCCCTTTTGAATTAAGTCTTCAATCTTAGCCGCAAGACGCTCCTCCGATATTTCTTGTGTTCTGAATCGAACAGTCCTTCCACTAGTGGATTTCTTTGAATTCTTTCGCGGTTGATCCACCATATTGGTTTGCAGATTTGTCGCGCGGTATAGGGATCTAAGTTTACCTAGGTACTAGTCATAATAATGAACGCATATATGATGCCATGCATCATACACGCACGATTGTCTCTATGTTATATATCATCATAGATAACGAGAGACCATGTTGTGTTGATGCGCACCCGTCGTGCGCGTGTTGATGCGCAGTTAACAAGATTTCCTCACCGCACTACAAGTGTTCTTTCGTTCATAAACACTACGCTTCCTCGCTAACTCGTTTCAGGGTAGCTGCGCAAGGCATTGCAGCGAATTATTGCCACCGCGCTGAATAAATCGGATGCTTGGAGGTATCAACATATATATTCATCACGTTTGTTTACGTTCTTTGAGATGATCTTAATTTAGCAGACGCGCTTACGTACCCCATCAATTCATGAATTTACTGTCTATATATATATATACATTCTTGGGCTGTGCTACTTGTCTCGACTTTTCATTTGAGTGATTGTGAAACGAAAAGTCTCTGTCAGTAATCTGCGCTTTAAGATATTTTAAAACGTCAAATTGTTATTGGCGAATTTAGCGGCGTTGCAGTATGAGAAAACTGTAGCGTGCACCTCGTCGACATTAGTATTAACGTCACTCATCACATTTTCATGTAATTGCGGCTAAGTTCACTTGTGGTTGCGATCATATTACCTTTGCAATTTATGTACGTTAATCGCGTCAAATCATGATAAAACTATACAAGACTTACATAGTCCCCCTGCTTTGGTAAAAGAGAATATGTTATAATTTTACAGTTTATGCAACAGATCGCGAGATTAAAATACAAAACAATAGAAACTTCGAAAAATGTAAACATATTGATGTTATAGCCTATTTACTTCTGTTTGCTTTTGATGCCCGCAGCAATCTCTACCTTGCGGGTAACCTAGTTGTAAAAATTAAAGATTGTACAAGTAGCGATTTTTACTGTGACGTTTCACTTTCTGACGTATGAACATGGACGTGTTTACTGTATTTACTCAGCTAGAAGTGCTGGATCTTAGATTTTCACAACATCACCAGCAAGAGGAAGCCGCACTTAAATTATAAGTGTGAACATGGGGGCTAAGGAAACCTGTGAGCATAGCCATGACGTGTCCTGCGAACGTGTGTAAATTTGTAAAACAGTAAATGAAATGTGTTGCTATAGACGAGATATATGCCGCCTCACTCGGAGGCAAAAGTGATTTATTTAACTTATGATATAAGGCTAGCAGAATAAATAATACTACAATATATCGAACAATATGTAGGACGCTAAAGGTAATATTTGGATGGCTGTCACACAGCTGCATTCGGATTTCAGATCGTATTTCACCATGTATATTTCACATGACTATCCACTAGTAAAATACCGCCGCAAGCATGTTGATATTCATTATTTCACGCGTTTTTTTAGACTTATAATATGAGACATAAAACAGAGTAGCGCAATTCGAATGAACTGTGGAAGTCTATAGCTAGAAACAAGATTTACTTAAGATTTGATGCAATAGATGTATTTAAAGTGGAACGCTCGACGTAATATTTAGTTAGACATTTGGGTAAGACAATATATAAGCAAAGAATTTAATGCATCACGAATGCCGTTCTTTCTTGTTTGACGAATTCCCATATATTTCTCAGGATTCTCTCGAGAAGATCCCCCCCTGAAAAATATCCTTAATGTCTCCTGCAGTTATGAAGTGCGATAATTTGCATAAATTATGCGTGGTTTCGGTTCCAGTTCCACGTTCCGGTTCCTGTATCGCTGTATCATTGTATCGCTGTATCATTGTATCGCTGTATCGCTTTTTAGTACTAGCCCATCAACTCCCTCTCGCACAATGAACCGGCCTTTGATATTGCTGCGCCTATCTACAATGACGTTCTTAAACGCAGCAACTTTCACGCTGAAATTAATTACGAACCCAGTGCTAATTATGTAACCAAGTAACGTGCACGAGCTTTCACACAAACAGTCAGTCACACGTCCAGAGTTCAACTGATTTTTTTTGCTGTTTCTTCAACTTATCTAATTACATTTTCTATTACACTTGTCAATCAAAGTTCCCCAACGTAATTCAATTTCCTTTTAGTTAATCTTCGCTCAATCCACCCTTTTCGAGGTTGACCAACGGGGGGTAACACGTGTAGCGTAATTCAAAACAGTCGGACAAACATTGCGTTTTCATTGTACTTGCGCATGTAAATATTAAGTGGTTCGACTGCGAAAGAAAATGGCTAAACACTGTGCGTGGGGCACTTGCAATAGTGATTCGCGTTACCCAGAAAGATTAATAAATTCTGAAGGAAAATGTGTTCAATTTTACCATTTCCTGTCTTTCAAAAAAGAGAAAATACGACGAGAAGCATGGATAAGGCCATGTTGTCGGGGCGACAATTTTGTTTGCACGAAACATTCTTATATCTGTGGATTGCACTTTATTTGTAATAATGGACCGACCCTGACCCTATTCCTGCTACTGCAAGCCGTGAAAAGTTTAGACAATATATACCCACACATAAATGCACTCCCACACTATGTTGTTTCAAAATGGGTTCGTGATATATGGGCTCTAATCCAATGTATTATTTTTCACTAAACACTTAAAACGCATATATATGTGTCTTTTAGACGCGTGTATATGCATACAAAACACCATATAATATGCGTGTTTTGTACGCATATCTATGCGTGTTTTGTACGCATATATATGCGTGTTTTGTACGCATATATATGCGTGTTTTGTACACATATATATGCGTGTTTTGTACGCATATACACGCGTCTAAAAGACACATATATATATATGCGTTTAAAGTGTTCGGTGAAAAATATACATTAGAGCCCATATATCACGAACCCATTTTTAAACAAATGGCCAACCATATCACACTGGGTAATGGCTTTGTTAATAGCCAAGGCGGCAAGCCCTTGTTTATCACGTTCTGTGGAACTGTGTATGAGATGGCTAAAAATATCGAAAAGACCGAATGGCGGCGGTGCGTTAAACATCATTTATATATTCGTGCGCTGAACATAGCGGATCTTCTATTTCAATTCCATGAATAATCAACTTGTTCTCCTCCTTTGATTTTGCATAGTCTAAGACAGGTATCAACAATTTTTCGACGGATTTCGCTATCTCAACTAATGCTGGTTTAAGATATCCAGTTACTGAAAAGCCTCGCGCTTTTAAATATTGTTTCAAGTCAGAAGCGACATTTTCTCAAAATGATTGCGCTTCGAAGTACTATCCATGCTTTGATAGAATTTTGCCCTTTTTTACTTTGCCTTTCTTTGTCTTTAAAAAGTAAATTTCGCTAAAATTATCGATAATCAATAGTTCTTCGTATACAAAAGTATTAAAGTGCGTATATCACTCAGGGGATCTTTACAGATTTGGAAAGAGCCCAAAAAGTTAGTTAATAAGTTCTTTAACCTTTTTTGATTTAGTTCAATCGTTTCCGAGATATGGGGCGCCAAACATGGCATTTTTGGCGTTTTTGAAAAAAATTTCCGTGGTGCTTGGGGGACTGGGACTCAGGAACACGAACGTGTAAACAAACACTATAGATTATATTACATTTCACCACTATAACTTACTAAAACGAGAATTTTTGCATGAAAAATAAGTTTATTTAGCTCAAACTCGTTCTCCAGTGCTGACAAAAGTTCCTGCGATTGCGCTGAATATAAAATCGAGTTTGAAACGTACAAAACGACTTCAAAATCAAGTTTGAAAGTGAGTCTCTTAGTGTTGTCGAGAATTGGTCGAGCATGAAAAAGTTGGCATTTGGAGTTTAGACTGACGAAGTATGGTTGAACAATACGTTAAAAAGCTAGAAGAATAAAACAGGGATGTAAAGAAGTTATTTTTTTGATGAAATCGGCATAATTGTGTTAGTTCTTGGTAAGTGAAACGAATACTTTCTATTTGTAAATATCGTGTGACCTTCACATTATATTATGTGTGTATTTTAGATTCACGTTTTGTAGGTTTATATAAAAAACAATAAAATTTGATAGAGGCATAATATGCAGGATTTGATACTGTTTGTATAGTCTAAATTGAAAACCTGTGTTGGACAAACATATGGTTACATGTAAGTTGGTTGAAAGGAGTTGTAATTTTCGTTTCGAGGTCTTAACTTAATGGTTTTTATAAACTTTGGACATATTTTTGTGAGGGACAAGTTACCACACTAGGTAATTACTATCAAAGTTCCTGTTTATTATAGAAATGCAATAGTGCAACAGGTTAACACACCTAGGCCAAGGCAAAAAGCCTTTGTGAACTGCAACAGATCACTGGTTTGTCTCATGGAGGCAAGTAACACATCAAAGCACAGACTATAGGTTATTATAGATATAGTCTTATCTATAATCTGTGATTAAAGTGTATGGTGGAATTCTTTGTAATTTTAGGTGCTTATACCAGTGGCATACATGTGATTTACCAGATCAGTCCATGGTTGTAAAAAAGGCAACATAATACCACTGTGCTCTTCTGTTTACCATGGTACCTGTATCTGCAGCTTTTAAAAGGACAGATGATGACTTCAAAGGATATGAATATTTGGAGGAGAATATAATTTTAATTAATGCATGCTTTATATATATTGTCATTAGTTACTTGGATTTCTGTGTCTCTTTACCAAAATAGCTGGCATCAATTCAGTCAATCTCCCCTTTATTATTAAAATTATCAGGTGTTAGGGGCCGATTACATGATCTGGTCTAGCTCGCTTTACTGGGCTAGCCCAACTAAGCGAGACAACTTTGGTATTGCAATTATATGGACTCATTTTATGTCCACATAAAAACTGTGTGGGTGCTATTTTTCAGCCCAGTTTGCTAGAATGAAACAATTACATGGAAAGTTTCATCCCGGGAAACCGGGCTAGCCTGATTACGACAAACGAGACATCAGAAAAGCAGGCTAACCTGGCTGTCATGTAATCAAAATTCCAAATATATATATAAGACTATTGCAGTAAGCGGGCTGGCCCACCAGAACAGGTTAGCCTGGTAGCAATGGCCAGCCCAGCCCATGTAACTGGCCCCTTAGACTAAGGTGTTAGACAGTATATTTGGACAGTATATAGCATAGGTAAAATCGCCTGGCATTAGATAGAGCAAAAAGTTACAGAAGACATGGCCACATGTTTTGAAAATAATATTTATGTACACCAGTGTTAAAACAATCTTTATTTTTTGTCAGTTACACTTAATGCATTTGTAGTACTAGTTAATACATATAAAATAACAAACAAAGATTGCCAATGTCTATCAGAACACTAGAATAACATAGTTAACATGATTTTGTGACCCTTGATTGGTATTTTTCCAGCAAGTACATTAACCTATTCTTTCAGTATCCTCAGGATAAGGCAAAGCAAATTGACCAAGCAAGGACTAAAATGTCAAAAAACCCCATCTGAATTAGATTCAACTTATAATGAGGTCTAGTAATAAGAATAGAATAATAATTAGGTCAATTTTTTCTAATGTTAGTCTGAGTGTGTATCCACACCAAACAAGCTAAAAAATTTGTCTGGTCATGGTGAGAATTGAACCCCCAACCTTTGATATACTAGTCCAATGGCTTGCCAACTAGCTATGAGGTCAAGTTGGTCCAAGTAGGTGATATTTCAGAACAGAGCCCATCACTTACTCTAATCTTACAAAAGGGGAAATTCATACTACTGTGTGTAGGAAAAATGTTTCATTTAAAAACTACTTGATCAACAAGAACAGCTTTTAACAAAAATATTCATTCTGTTAACAAGGTCAGCTTGGTCAATTGGGCTGGCAACTAAAAGTTTCTTACTGGTGCCCCAATTTTTGTTTGATAGAGAGATTGCTGCTAAACAAGCTGGCTCAGTTAGAATGAGAGTTACAAACTTTTTATGAAGGAAATTATCAAATTCTGCCTGGTAAACAGGACCAGCCCTGCGTGCAAACCAGGCTCTCATAAACAGCCACTAAATCGGGTGAATGCTGGCTTCGATCCTTGCAGACGTCATCATGACTCCAATCTGCCAAGTTTAGGTTGTTTGGCAAGGTTTGGACAGTTGGGCCTTTGCAATTAGTGGCAAACATTGACTATAAATTTAACCCAAGTGTCTATTGCAGCAATGAGCCAGTACAATAATTGGATCATGAAATGTATTGTGATTTTCAACAGTCTAACATAGAATCTTTTATAATTTATATATCTCAACAGTTAAACCTGCAAAACATTATCACTTAAAGACACATCAAAATTTATTCTTTTAATCCCAAAATATGGTATAAATTATAAACACAGTATGGCCGTTCACATTTACATATACCAAGAACACGATATAATGTCCGTTTCATCTAAAAATTAATTTCTTTGTTATATTCTTCAAGCTTCCAAACGTATTCGTTGGCCCATACTTGTCAATGTATGCTCTAAAACATGCCAATCTTCTCATTTAGCTAGACGACATTTGGAAAGGCTCCATCCACGAGGATGGGAACGCCCTGACACTTTCAAATGGATTTTGAAGTCATTTTGTACGTTTCATCCTCGATTTTACATTCAATCGCAGGATTTTACATTCAATCGCTCAATCGCAGGAACTTTTTTCAGCACTGAAGAACGTTTTGAGCTAAATAAACTTATTTTTCATGCAAAAATTCTCATTTTAGTAAGTTATAGTGGTGAAATGTAATATAATCTATAGTGTTTGTTTATGTTCGTGTTCCTGAGTCCCAGTCCCCCAAGCCCACGGAAATTTTTTGAAAAAGCCATGTTTGGCGCCCCATATCTCGGAAACTATTGAACTAAATCAAAAAAGGCTAAAGAACTTATTAACTAACTTTTTGTGCTCTTTCCAAATCCGTAAAGATCCCCTGAGTGATATAGGCACTTTAACGCGACGCTTGTTGTTTGTCCGACTATTTCGAATTGCTACAGGTGTTACCCTCCGTCGGTCAACCTCGAAAAGCGTGGAATCATTTTCTATTTATTCTTTTTATCTATTTTGTGAAACATCTTAGTCGTAACCATACCAAACAGGCGGCTGGACATTTTGCCGCAAACGTGCTTCCCTAACCCTGGGTTGAATATGCCTCACCATTTTCATCATTACGGCGTTCTAGCTCATTTTGCACCACATATCACCAGACTCAGGAGTTTGTGGAATGACTTAACTATTTCCAAATGGAATCTGACTTATCTTTAAATTATCGAGGTGAACTAACTACACTAACCTTTCCTACTTTACTCCTAATCTTGTAATTCACTCCCATCCTTTGCATAATTTCGTATGGCCCTACCCATTTTGTTCCAAACTTCCAAGTTTTTGGTTTCTTTAACCAGGATGCCTGTCCAACGGTAAACGGTCTCCAAGTTTTACTACGCTCGTCATTCTGCTTTCTTTGTCTATTCCTAGCCTTTTCTAAGTTAGCCTTGGCTATTTCTCTTATATTTCGTATTTTACTTCTAAAGGAACGTGTATATTCCGAATGTTTACTCGGGTTGGTAAGTGGTATCCCACATTCAAGCTCTATTGGCATGCGTGGAGTGCGCCCAAAGATCAATTCGTATGGCGAGTACCCTGTTGATTCGTGACAACTGGTATTGTACGCAAAAACGACGGAATCAATCCATAAGTCCCAGTCGTCCCTGTGTTCTGAGGCAAACGCAGCTAGCATATCTTGCAGAGTCCTATTTTGGCGCTCGACTTGGCCATCACATTGCGGGTGATAGGCCGTGGTTCGTGTCTTTGCTATGTTCATTAAATCGCATATTTCATGCAGCAAATTACTCTAAAAATTTGCAGCCTGGTCGGAGTGGAGTACCAACCTGATTCTCAGAGTCTTCACCTCCGCTACCAGCGCTACGGCGAAGACCCTGACCCAGGCTGGTCACGTGGCACAAATTTTGGGTGCTTGACATTCGTACTTAGCAGGGGTGGGTAAAAACGCGTTATCACAAAGTATTGTCAAACAACAAGGGAGACCGACGAAGCGGGAAGTCATCTGGCTCTTAAACTGTATCTTTGCTTTCTTTTATCATTAATCTATCTGATCCGAACATTTTACAAGCGAATATTGGTGCATGATAATATAGCTTCAGACGATATTCATGGTTAACAAAACAAAAAAATATTTCACTAATAACTATTTGTACAGTACGAAATTGTGGGGAATTTGGAATGTAATACGGTCATAAATCAAAGTAAATGTTGTACAGACAAGCCGACTACACTTTTCGGATTAACAGGTTTTAAGATTACAACAGCGTGATGCAAACACAAAAGAAAACAAAGATACGGTTTTAGAGTCAGATGACTTCCCACTTCATCGGTTTCCCTTGTTGTTTGACAATAATTTGTGATAACACCTACCCCTGCTAAGTACGAATGTCAAGCACCCAAAATTTAGGTGCCACGTGACAAGCCTGTGCCAGGGTCTTCGCCGTAGCGCGGGTAGCGGAGGTGAAGACCCTGAGAATCAGGTTGGTGGAGTACAACTGGAGGTCCGAAACGACTAAATACCTTATTGATCAAGATATTTGATACAGTGGTAGCTTTCTGATCTTTGGTTGGAAATGCCTCGCACCATTTACTAAAATGGTCCATAGCGACTGAAATATGTCGATTGCCGTGATGTCTCGGGTAGAGGGCCCATATATCCATCGCCCAAAAAGTAAAGGGCTCGCCTACTTCAATAGTTTGTTGCGGAGCCTTGTTGTTGTCATTTGGGGTCTTTCGTTTTGTACAAGCAGCGCATTGTTTAATGTATTCTTGAACGCTGCGTCGTATGCCTGGCCAAAAAAATCTCTGTCTAATGCGTTCTTCGGTACGCGCAATCTCCATATGCCCTGCAAACGGGTTATCATGCATAGCTTGTACAATATTCCTAGTAAGAGACTTTGGCACTACCACGACGTAATGAGGGTAATGCTGTTTTTTATGTAATGCCTTAACTAAAATGCCGTCGCGCAAATATAACGATTATAGAATCTTAGCATCTTATGTAGGAATGGGACTGGGTCGCGAGTATTTAATCTAGGTGCGTTTTTCAAACCATTAGCTTTCCATTCACGCAATTTTGCTTAACTGGGATCTTGCCTCTGGGCATCTCTCATGTTAAAGTCAGGGCAAAGTGTAACAGCGGAAATGTCTGCTGAAGATTTGTTGTTAATGTGGTGTTGGCAAAGCCGCGAAAAAGCGTCTGCATTGTTATGTACACGCCCGGTCTGTATTTAACAACAAAATCAAATTCCTGCAAGTCCGTCGTTGAGTAATTACGTTCTCTGGGTGAGAGTGCCTTTGATGAATAAGCAATGACGTGTTCAACACCATCTTTGTCATATTGGGACAAGATAGCGCCTACACCTACATCGGAAGCGTCCGTTTGCAAAATAAATTCGTGTTTGAAATTAGGATAACTTAACACAGGAACGCTACAAAGCAGATCGTTTAATTTCCTAAACGACTTATTGCATTTTCCTTCCAGCTGAACTTATTTTGGTGTTCCTTTGTTGTGAGTTGTGTTAAGGGCGCCGCCACTGTCGTGTATTGAGGCACAAACCGGCGGTAGTAGCCAGTTAGGCCAAGAAAACTGTGCAATTGTGTGATGTCACTTGGTGGTGGTATATTTTTTACTGCATCAATTTTTGCAGGATCTGATGCAACACCTTTTTGCGCCCTAAATAACAAACTTGTCTTGCTGCAAATACACATTTGGAAAGGTTTACTTTTAGATTAAACTCCCTAAAACGCTTTAAAACTGTTCGCAACCGGTTATTGTGCTCTTCAAAGTCTCGACCGAACACTATTACGTCATCCAAATAGCAAAAACAGGTTTCAAAAGTCAAACCAGCTAACGCAATTCCCATAGCTCTTTGAAATATTGCTGGTGCGGTTTTTAAACCGAAAGGCATACGGGTGAACTCGTACAAGCCATTCTGTGTGGCAAAAGCGGTTTTTTGACAATCTTCCGGCTCTACTGGTATTTGCCAATATCCACTACGCAAATCTAATGTTGAGAAATATTTCGCATCTTTGACTGAATCTAAAAGGTCCGAAATTCTTGCTAGAGGGTGTGCGTCATTGCGAGTAATCTGGTTTAATTTTCTGTAATCGACACAAAATCTGCGTTCACCAGACTTTTTGTAGACTAAAGCGATAGGAATTGACCATGGGCTATTGCTGTGTCGAATAACTTTTTCATCGAGCATTTGCTTAATTTGACGCTCTGCTTCTTCGCGATGTGCATAAGGTAAGCGGTGCGGTCTATATATATTCGGGGGGGGGGGCATACTTTAGGAGAGGATGCCTATTTACCGAGCCAAGGATTCGAGCTCGGAATCGAGCTCGGATCCGATTCCTTATAAATTTTAATATTTGTCACATTTGCTATGAAAATTATCTTTGATACTTTAAATAGATACAGTAATAAAGCGTTGTTAAATGAGCGTGAAACTGATTGCCAGACTGACGTTTTTTAAGGCAAAAAATTTCGTAGTTTTCGCTTATCGTCCAAGATATGGAAACCGGTTCAAATACGGATTTTTACAGGCGGCGTTTAAAGGAACCGTTAAGATAATGCCTCGGGTTAATCTTGTGGCTTTTTGCGGATTTTTAGGCATTTTTAGTGACATTTAGGGAATTGTTTAGGCGTACGAGACTGTTTTCATACACATACACGGTCTTCGGAGCATTTTTATTTTTTAAGAAAATTGTAGAAGTAGCAACTCTGATCAAGTTTACAAAAATGCATACACGCGCCGGGGAAAATTGTCAATTTGCCAACATTCAGCAAGATGTGTGAAGAAATTTGATGCCCGTGCCATGCAAAATGTTCTTGCAAAAATGTTATAATTATAATATTAGCAATATTAATAGGCTATGAAAAATTTAAAATCCAAAAATGTACCGGTAACCTGTGAACTGATGTGAAAATTACAACCCTCAAACTTCCTAAACTAAAACAATTAGTCGCGTATATTCACTTCGTATGGCTTGTAATCACTTGGCTTTCGGCGACTAATTGTCAAAGATTTTGATTATTATATTATTATTAGTAGTAGTAGTATTATTAGAGTATCATGTCTCAATTATAAATGCACCATAACGCATAATTACTAGAAATACATGCATGCAGCAGCCCCTCGCCATTAACTAAGAGCATGCAACTATATTTTCGGAATTACATGAAGTACTTGCATAGGTTGTTGCCATAGCAACACGGCAATTGTTATTCTTTCTGTACATTTTTTCAAAATGACAACATATTGAGTTTTTAATCCTTGTTTTATTGACAATTTTTTAAAATGGCACAACATTTGTCATCGGTATGTTATTACGCCTGATGTAAGCTTAAATTTGGTATGAAATACGGCCTATTAATTACATATATTAGACGTTTTGAAATATTTCTGAAACTAAACTTTTATCTGCATAAACTTTGAGTTTGAAATAAAACCACAGTAGCCCGATAAGCGGCTGCACTTGCTGTCATCATAATATACATAATATACTAAAAGCTTGGCAACTTCCCAACGGATTTTGATCCGTACGAACTATATACACAAACTTGCACACAAAAATATTCACACTTAAACACGGAAAATTCGAAGAAAAACTTACTCTGGAGGGACAATGACTTCTTTACAGCATTTGACAAGTATTATTTTGCTTTGAAACGACTGAAAACTGGAGAATTTTGGCAAAATACAAACGTTTTTGAGTTTAAAGCGGCAGAAAATTGTTAGGATGACCAAAACCTGCCTTACGTCAAAATTTCTAAGGCTCTCATTGGCCAGATTTTCCCGCGAAATGGCGTATTTACCTTCGCGGAAAAATCTGGCCAATAAGAGCCTTAGAAATTGTGACGTAAGGCAGGTTTTGTGCATCCTAACAATTTTCTGCCGTTTTAAACTCAAAAACATTTGTATTTTGTCAAAATTCTCTAGTTTTCAGTCGTTTCAAAGCAAAATAATACTTGTCAAATGTTGTAAAGAAGTCATTTTCCCTCCAGAGTAATTTTTTTTTTCGAATTTTCGGTGTTTAAGTGTGAATATTTTTGTGTGCATGTTTGTGTATATAGTTCGTACGGATCAAAATCCGTTGGGAAGTTGCCAACTTTTTAGTACATTATGTATATTATGATGACAGCAAGTGCAACCGCTTATCGGGCTACATGTGATAAAACCGTTCGAAGCCAATTTTGTATCTTCGCTCATATTCTTTAACATGTAAAGTCCGTCAATATTTTGAAATTCAGTAATAAGAAGACAGTCTTGCATTTACAAAACATAAACTTACTCTGGAATTTAAACAGTGAACAGACTGGAGGAGTACGGCTACGCCGGCCTTTATAAAGCATTAAAACACAAGTATAAATGCGCATTATCAACAAACTTGCCTTGTGTTTCACGTCGTAGTCAATTCTTGGCGCTTCTCTGTATTTTTCCAGAATTAATCTCTCTTCAAGAGTCTTGTCGCAGTCGTTTTCGTCTCAGTTCTCGCCTTTTTGGATGCCTTAAGTGTTTGCTACTCCTGATATTCCGCCATATTCTTGAGATCATAAATGACCACCCTTCGTTGGTTGTGAAAGTTGCCAAATCTTTTTGCAAAAATACAAAATATTGTAGAGCAAAAAGCAAATCTAGATATTTGCTTGCTGTCAGTTGAATTCTTGTTTAATCAATCAACAATAGATTTTAAATCTGGCCAATCAGTGTTAGCCATTCATGATAGTCCGCCATATTGTTGAGATCAGTGAGGATGACGTCATGAATTACCACTTTTACTACCTACCTATCACGAGCAACGGCTTTGGTGGCTCCGCTAATACGAAATTAGTAGACCTCGCCCCGGGCTTACGCCCGGAACAGCGCTTTGCGCCGTTGGCTCGGGGATAAAGTGTTTTTCATAATGTGATTCCTTTATCTTATCGAATCCGAGCACGATTCCGAGCTCGAATCCGAGCTCGAATCCTTGGCTCGGTATATAGAATATCTCACTTTAGGATGGTTAAAGTAGTAGTTACTGTCGCAAGGAAGTGCTGCCGTGGGACCTAAAACGCAAGTGTTTAGAATTGCCTTATTTAAATTGCTGAAGCACACTGTCACTGTATGTACGAATTTATTATGTTTCAAAGAAATCGAAATTACGACATAATTACGATTATTATACACTTGGTGACAATATACTATTTGATTATAAAATGTCAATAGATACAGTATGTCAGTGTAACAGACATATATTTTTAGATGCTTGTGATACAATGATGTTGTTGCCTGTGTTTACAGTTTCTCTCTAAGTACAAATAATTAATATGCATTGAATTTTCCACTTGGTAAACACACCACTGTAAAACACCCCTTGCTAAACAGTGTGTGCCACCACTGTTTCATCCACCATATTTGTGTGGTATTTAATGTTCGTTGTTGACCATTAACATATTGTCCAATGAATGTTTCCCATACATGGTATAAAATGGACCAACTGATAACGTTTTTCTTGAAAACAACTGTGAAGCACGTAAACTGTTGTTGACATCCATACAGTATGCTGGGAAGGCATACTGTATAATGTGATACATTGCAGATTCCATCAGGTTACAATACATATGATGTGATTATTGTGATGTATCCATATTATTTCGTAAGAACCATTTGGTTGAAGTAGGTATGTTTAACACAAGCACATTGAATTTCCATTCCATACAATGTGAAAGTAAAATCATATTATTCGGTAACAATGATCTGTTGAAGTATATTAACAACCGTCGGTTGAAAGTAGGAGAATATTTCTGTTTAATTCGATACTGTAGTTCAGATGGCACCACTCAATAATCAGTCATGTGTCAGAATTTCAAAACTATAGAAGAAAAAAGAAAATAATAGCATAAGAAATTGACCTAGAATGTGGTATAAACAATTACCATTAGTCTGAATGTAAGTAGGTCAGGGGGAGCGGTTAATTAAAGAAAAAAGCAAAACTTACCAATTTTTTGTCTTGCACACCACAATATTTTCATACATGCAGTGATAAAAAGGAGTAAATTGGCTATTAATAAACACAATTTAAGGTATATACTGTATACTCACAGTACATACCAAAGTACTGTACAACTGGGACCCATAAATGTGATGATAGGCAAAGCACGAGCAATTAATATTTCCTCAATCTGAGTTCAAACAAATTGGAATGCAGTGCATCAGAAAGGGCATACAAATATTGCTCTACGTCAAGCGCATTTGCAAACTGCATAATAAATGCAGTGCCATTAGGATCAAGCATTCCCACAACATTATGTCCATGTGGTTCAATAAGATAGAAACACTCAATAATTGCTTTTTAAGGCCATCGTTGTTACGTCCCTGTCAAAACAGTTTTTATTATATGTTCTAACAATCTCCAGACTCTATTTAACTCAAGAAGCTAAGTTCAAAACAATCAAATAGCTTTTAAACTACAATGACAACCACATGGACGGTCCCTATGTATATATAATAATATCAATAAGTGTCCCGTATGTTCTGTCCGAGAGCAGTCTGGTACCAAATATTTCATATTTAACATCTCCCTTTCTTAAGAGATTTTCGGTCTCTTATTATTGGGAATACTTTAATAATAGTCTAATATATAGCTTTGTTGTTTGCTCGAAAACGTAGAGTGTATTTGCGTCTCTTGTGTTCCGTGTTACGACAGGATATAGTCCCTCAGTCGCACCGGTAGCCGTCTCTCTCTTCTTATCCGGTTGTTCACTTCATTTTCTACGTTCTGGTCTTCTGGTGGTCTCGTGTTCTCTACATCACCATTTGCCATTTCATTATCTGTTTCTCGAGCCCAGGTTGATTCCTCGTCTTCCTTGTCAGCAGGTTGCGTCAAATGTTCGCCCGTTCCCACTAACAGGTTTGCGAGTTTTAGTTGGCTTGCGTCACGGCACAGTTCCCTTCCGTCCTTGATTCGTTTGATGGTGATAGACGATCCTTCAATTTTTGTAACTGTGTAAAAAGCTGGCTCAAATGCTGTTGTCCATTTGTTACTCTTCTTCTGTTTCAGCAATACATAGTCCTTCAATATGTGTTTCTTTACATTTCTTCTCTGTTGTGTCATTCGTTTCTTGTATTCTTTGTCTTGCTCGTTAATTTTCCTGTCTTCCTCTCCTTGAGCTGTTTCCTGCCCGGGTTCGTGGTCAAGACGGGTGCGTATAGGTCTACCATGGAGGGCCTCGTACGGCGTAACCCCTGTGGCCGGATGTGGGGTATCTCTATAGGCTGTTAGCATCTCTTGTACTGCTATTTCTCTCTGTGATGCGTGTTTTCCTTGCAAATGTGCAATCTGTTCAGTTTTATTGAGGGTCTGCATGAATCTTTCTGCTTCCCCGTTGGCTCGTGGGTGTTCCGGTGTTATCCGGTGGTGTATGAATCCTTCATGTGCAGCGAACTGTGAAAATTCCTCTGAATTAAAGGGGGGTCCGTTGTCGGAATCTACGCGTTGTGGGATCCCATGGTGCCCAAACATTCGTTTTAGTTTAGCCTGGGTTGGTTTAAATGATGTTGAATAGGTGACTTCGACTTCCGGGTATCGGGTTCTTTTGTCGATGGCAACTAGGTTGTAATGCCCATCTGGATATGGTCCCCCAAAGTCAATGGCAATCTCTTCCCAAGGTTTCTGTGGAATCACTGTTGGCTTGATAGGTTCCTCTGTATGCTGTTTGGTGGCGACCTGACATTCGAAGCATCGTCCGATGAGTTCATCTATCATCATGATCATCGTCGGGAACCAATATTTGGATCGGAGCATCTGCTTAGTTTTGGTTTTCCCAAAGTGTCCCATCTCATGCGCAATTTTAATCATTTTCTTTTGCAATTTGTTAGGAAGGACGATTTGATTGATTCGGTATACAAGACCTTTGGCTTCGTATAGCTCGTCCTTGACGGAAATGAAAGGTGAAATGTCAGGGTCATGTCTGTACTCTGTCCAGTTTCCTTCGTAGATGATCTGACGAAGCTTTTGAAGAGTGGCATCTTGGGTTGTGGCGGTTCTAATTTTTCTCAACACAATGGCTGGTTCTGCTTCTGTGACACTCTTGATCATATCTTCAGTCTCGTCCTCTCCTGTTTCAGGCAAGGGGTGCCGCGAGAGGAAGTCCATGGGATCAGCCTCATCTTTTCCTGGTTCGTATCGCATTTCATAATCGACATCTTGCATGTCCATCACCCACTTCTCGATACGTGGTGGCAGCTTCGCGGTCGCCTTGTTGAATAGGGGGAGAAGTGGTTTGTGCGCTGTAACGATGGTGAATCTGGGTGCTCCCATTAAGTAGATGCTGAACCGATCTTTCGCCCATTTTACACATAACGCATCTTTTTCCGTTTGGCTGTATCTCCGTTCGACGTCGGTAAGGGTGCGACTAGTGAAGTGGACTGGTTGCCATCCCTTCTCAGTCCGTTGAAACAGACCCGCGGAGAGACCTTCGTTGTAGCTCGCCTCCGTTCTCACCATGGTGGGACGTTTAGGGTTGAAAAATGCAACGGTGTCGTCACTGGAGATACTGTGCTTCAGCTTTTCGAATGCATCTTGTTCTTTGGGGCCCCATTGGAATTTCGTCTTAGTATGGGTCAATTCTCTCAGTGGTTGCGTCAGGGAGGAATATCGGGGGATGAATTTCGCTAGATATCCCGTCATGCCAAAGAAGCTTCGTACCTCCGACTTTGATGTTGGTGCGGTGCATTCCTGAATGGCCCTCACTTTGTCCGGCGTGGGTGTTAAACCTTGTTTACCGAATCGATAGCCATAGAATTCCAATTCTTGTTTTTCGAACTCACACTTGGGTTTGTTCAATGTAATTCCAAAATCGTTAACTCTCTGTAGAACAACTTCGAGTGTAGAATTGTGTTCCGTCCAGTTCCGTGCACCGATCAACAGGTCGTCTCTCTGGTTCAGGCATCTGGGGATGTCACCAAAGATTCGTTGCATTGCCTCATCGAATAAATCTTGTGATGCTTTCGCTCCAAAAACTAATCGTTTTGGACGGTAATTCCCCCATGGGGTGGCAAAAGTGGCAACCGCGCGTGATGCTGGATCGAGGGCAAGTTGGTGGTATCCTTGACGGAGGTCCATCTTTGTCCAGATGCTACAGTCGTGAAATCTGTGCATTAAATCTTCGACGATAGGGGTTTGGGTTACTCGGCTTCGTTCCATGTGTTTATTGGGGACCCGAAGATCAACGCTTGCCCGTATCATATATGTGGGCCCAATTCTTCCTTAGGTGTATGGGCAAATTTCGGTTTCGGTTGTATTACCAGTGGGGAGCACCAGGTTACCGGTTCGTCCTCAGGAACCTGTTCAAATATATCTTCTTCAACTCCTTGTTGCAGCCATTCCTTGGGTGGTCTTTTGAGGTGGTAGGGTACAGGGCGTGATCTTTGAGTTACTGGTATGGCATCGGGTTTCATATGGAATTGTCCATAAATTTCTTTGTTGTTTTTCTTATCCGTGATTTTGCCTATCCCCTGAAAGACATGGTTGTACTTGGTGATTATGTTATCCATTTCCTGCTGTTCGGCCGTCTTCATGGTTGCCTTAATGGTCTTTGGTTTCTCATTCTCTATGCGCATTGCATTTGGGCTTGTTAGTCCTCCGTCAGGTTGTATTTTCATCATTCCTAAGTCAATGAGGGTATCTTTGCTGAGCAGTGGTGGTGAATTTATCCTCCCTTTTACGACAACAACCGTCGCAGGCTTTCCACAGGTCTGATTGCGGATTATTGTATCGAATTTCCCTTTTACATGGAGCGGGTGTTGCAACGTGTTGAGTTTGATTTGGCAGGGTTCTAAGGTCGGTTTATGCTCGGTTCGGTGCAATAACGCTTGGAATTGATGTTCGTCCATCAGGTTGACCTCGGCCCCACTGTCTGGTTCCATGCGAATATCAACATCATCTAATCGCACTGTCACGGTTTGTTTCTGTCTCTGTGTCGCTTTAATTTTCTTTGCTTGGAAGCTGTGTGTAACCGCTTGTATAAAGTAATCATCATCTGAGCTAATTGGCGAGTCTTCCTCGGCAGTCCGTTTTATGCGCCCGCTTTGGTCGTTTGATCTGCCGTCTTGCTTTCGAGTGGCGGCTCTTGAGTTACCTGAAGATCTGCATACTGATGAGAAGTGGTTTTCCTTATTGCATTTTCGACATCGTTTTCTAAAGGCTGGACAGTTGTCGCTTTTCCGGTGGTTATATCCACAATATTGGCATTGACGCGGTGGTGGGCTATTTCTCCGTCGTCTTTCTGGGTCCTTGTGGGTTGTGGAAAAACGGGGTGGGTATTGTTGCCGTGGTGCTCGTATTTGGTTAATTTCTCTTATCTCAGCTTGGGTCTCCTGTGTCTCCCGTTTGAGGCTAGCTTTTACTTCCGCTTCCGGGGACGTAATGGCTGTGACTTGCCGTTTGATAGTTTCCATTTGGGCTGCCTCGACAAGTAATTGTGCCAAATTCCATGCTTTGTTGATAGATTTTTGTATCAGTGTTTTGTTGGCGATTGTTTGTATGATGTGCTCGAGGATTCTGTCATCATGTGTGTCGCCGAACTCGCAATCAGTCGCTTTTTCTCGAAGTCGGGCCGCATAATTGCTTGTTGATTCTCCTGGGTTTGGTCTCAGCTTGATGAATTGGTATCGGGAATAATGTTTGTTTTTTTTAGGTAAGTAATGATTGTTTAATTTTGTTCGCATTTTCTCGTATGGATTGCCCGTTTTCGGATCTGGTAGGCTTTTTTCTAATTTGGCTACTTCCTTTCCGCCGTAAATTATGAGTGCGTCTTTTTTATCAATTGGGTCAGTGATTTTAAAATATCTGAATTCTCGTTCGATTCCCTCCAACCATTCCTCCCAAGCGTTTCCCGTAGCACACGGGTCTTCTGGGGGCGATAAAGGGCAATGATCGTAAATTTCTTGTTTCTGTAATAACACGTACCGTCGGTGGTGCTGTTTCGCCTTCGGCCATCTCACTTGTAGTAAATACGGTTGGCGGAATACGTGTATTTACCCGTCCTTGGGTTCGCTGAATACCTCGTCGCCAATGTTACGTCCCTGTCAAAACAGTTTTTATTATATGTTCTAACAATCTCCAGACTCTATTTAACTCAAGAAGCTAAGTTCAAAACAATCAAATAGCTTTTAAACTACAATGACAACCACATGGACGATCCCTATGTATATATAATAATATCAATAAGTGTCCCGTATGTTCTGTCCGAGAGCAGTCTGGTACTAAATATTTCATATATAACAATCGTGTGGCTTTCCAAAATCATAAAAGCATATTTATATTCAACAAATGTATTTGCAATTGCTACATGTATTTTATGATAACAAGAGGGAATTTCCTCATTAATTATAACAAGCCCTTGTAGTTATTGGTTGTAATCAATCACACAAACCACCTCCTCAATATTTGTAGTAACATTTGATGTTCTATTACCACAATGGGTGGTTCAGTTTCACTCACCACAATGGGTAGTACAGTATTATTTGTTGCATTAAACTGTTGAATATTACTGACTACAATTGGTAGTTCAATGCTGTCTGCTCCAATAGGCAAATCACTATTTTGCTCAGTTGGACAACAAATATCGAAAATGATCTCACTTTCAAAACACGACACAGTAACAAGTTTTGGTAAGTCACTTGCGGACAAATATACCACACCCGCTGGCAAACGAATCAAGTGACTATTCTTTGCTTTTAAATACAATTTATTGCCTTTTAGTAAAATGTTATTTAGTGTCGTTGGCGACCACTGTTTTTTATAGGCTGTTATAAACCATTAAAGGCACACTGCTTACCTCTGGACAGGACTTAACATCAAAACAATCATCGCCTTGATTAATGTTCCCTTTGATAAAAATTGGCATAATTTCTAGGTTGCTTCAACTTGAACTTGCGTTTTAAATCTACTGAGATACCGAAGAAACTAAGAAAGCATGGACTGCATGACAAACGCTTATAAAATTAACGTTTCCGCCCGGAAATGCGACATGCGTAACGTAACCCCCCGGATTTGCTGACATACAAACTCCAAAAATTGAGATTCAAGACAACTAAACTCGGCGCGCGGTCAGAAGACTGGTACTGTCAAAAATAGCGACCAAATCAAATATGTTAGCGACCGAAGAGCTCACGCGTAATAAAGTTTCCGATATTTCTTATCACCGGATCTAATCACACAATGACTGCCAAACAACAACAAAAGCACATAATGTAGTTTTGTCAATGTAATAATAACAATAAACAGAAGTAATGGTCAATTCAACGTGTCAAATGAACGTATAACATTTTTGAAAACCATATTATAAACTGTATATATAGTATCACATTGCTTTTTAGTAAGGTCGTGACTTGTTGGGACGGCCGCGATCTTCTGGACGCCCGGTACTTTGGGAAAATTTTAGACGTGTTAAAAGTTTAACGCTACCCATGGGGGATTGCTAGTTTCGGAATTGTACGGTATGGTGAACCGATAAGATACGAAGATAAGAACTATGATAAACTAAACCTAACAGTCTTTTTGCCAAACAGTGCACACTTATGAATGTTGTATTTGACAGTCCGATTCGAGGAAGCGATCAAAATTTTTCCTTCGATTGTCACTGCGTTGACAAAACTCGTTGGCAACGTCAACAAGGAAAGTTTGTCTGTTCGGTCCTTGTGCCAGTTTAACGTTGTCAGGTTGTTGAACCTCTGTTGTGACATGGTTGAACGAAGCCAGGTCTTCGATCTTCGAGCGGCAGAAAACGATCTTTCGCCACTTGCGCTTGCTGCTGGATTAACTAGGATAAGGTTACAGATCGTAATGACATGATTTATCATGCTCTTTTCCGGTTCAGACAACTCCTTGATTTTAACTAAGATGTCGTAAAAGCACACACAATCGGTATCCTTTAAGAACAATTTGAAAATCTCAACTTGAGATTTCAATGCTTGAAGTTTATATCATCACTATAGTGTAACTCAATAAACTGCAACCCTGTGGAGTAGTCTTGATCGCTTAGAACATTAATTAAGAAAGATTTCATCTTTTCATATACACTAAAACTCGGCTGGTTGAATCGCTGCTCAATAGAATTTATCATTAAGTCGATGGCTTTAAAATATATTCGCCTATTAATATTCTTTTGATGTAGAAGGGTATGATGACACCCCTGTACCGATTTCAAACCTGGTGGGTGCGCGCCTTTTCCTCGGTAATGTTGGCTCAGAAATTGATGGAATATTTTTACTTTTTATTAAAATTGCTTCAAAGAATGAAATGAACAGTCGTCGCTCCGTATCTTTTGTAAGACTTCTTTAGTAAGATTAGCGAGACGCTGTCTACTTGTAGCGCACATCTTCGTACTCTGTAATGTTTTCGACAAGTTGTCAGTGTGTGAAAACAACCGTTCACCCAGGTTTAGTCCAAAGAAAAAGTCGTATGTTTTCATTTGTGCTTGGCATCCAATTATCCGTCCACGTATATCCGCCTGGAGTTTCTCATCTAGACAAACCATTCACTCTTGAAAAAGGGCTGTGTAGTTGTCAAGGATTAATTCGTTGAAAACATGATAGACGTACTGTTCATCTTGTAGGACAAAGCTTTATTATGCCACGGGTTGCCAGTTGCTGTTCACTTTCCTCGAGGTTTTCTTGTATTTCGCCCAGTAGATTTTCACGTTTTGGAGAAAACTTTATTAGGGTTACAATTTCTTTTGCGGTATCTATGGTGCTAGATATCAGCTTATACAGTTCTTCGTTGTGTCTTTCACTGACAAGCTTAATGAATGACCATGGCAGTAAGTTGAGTGAGCCTTTGGCTGAAGTTTCTGGATTCTCTTCTCCACCCCTCTTTTTGGCCCAAGCATATTACTTGCTCCATCATAACATTGCCCTCTACAGTTATGTCATGATAACTATAGTTTCACTAATACATCTTTTATAGCTTTAACAATTGCTTCAGCACTTATGTCAGGTATGTTGATAAATCCAAGAAAATCTTCGTGTGCATTTAGATTTTTATCAACCCATTGAATGCTCATAGTTGCTTCTTGTTGCTTATACGTCAGTGTATTCATCGCTGATGATAGAGAAAAAACCGTTTCCAATATCTGATACAACATCACGGATAATGTGGTTAGCCATGATAGATATTGTTTCATTTTGAATGTCGTGTGACGTATATTTATCGCTTAATTTTCTCTCCAGCCACTTTAGAAGAAGAGGTTCATCTCTTCCTCTTAATTTCAAAAGTTGAATGAAGTTAGGTTCGTCATCCGTGTCGCCCTGTATAGCATTTCCTTGTCGAGCAAGGTACTGCAAGCTTTCTATGATTTTAATTAAACACCGACGGTTTTCTTGCATTGTCTTTCTTGCTTCATTGCTTGACATTTCAAGTACATTACCATGCGTTTTGGGAATTAAATGGTACTCTAAAGCTGTCTTATGACATTGGAAGATTTGATGTTGGAAGATTTGATGGTTGAGACAATATATATCCCTTGTTGTTTTACAAGGGATATATAAATTCTGAAAGATTTCCTCAACTCGGCTTTACGGCATCCCAACCCCTTTTAAAACCTAAACACTGGTTTCAATTCGCCGACGATGCGGCAATCACAACTGGAGAAGAATATGAAACTCAAATTTTATGGAACGCTTTTACTGCGTGGTGTTCATGGGCCAAAATGACATTGCGGATTGACAAGTGTAAATCATTTGGGGTATCTAAAGTGAATTCTACTAGCTCTCAGATCCTTCCTAAATTATATCTAAATCGAAGGTTGATTCCGTCAGTAAACCGTAATGAAAGCTTTTGCTGTTTGGGACGTTATTATAGTTTCGCTATGGATAATACAGATCACAAGCAGATATTGATCTCGGAGACTGAGGATATTTTGGAAAAGATTGATCGGCTTTCATTACACCCGAAGTTTAAATTACAATTGTACATGAAATACTTGTTACCCAAAATATCCTGGCATTTGACAATCGCAGATATTGACAAGACTTGGGTCAAACAGACATTGGATATGATATATATGTCATAATAAATTTCGTGCTTGGCTTGAGATATAGTGGATGTATCAACGAAATTTACGCAGAGTCAAGTCGTTTTGAGAAATGAATTAAAGAATTCGAGCTGTCCTGACATTTGCCAGGTATATGAAGCCAGTAGCACGAATACTAATGTCCAGTACGATCGTTATCTCAAGCCGAAGGAAGTTATTCGGGAAATTCGGGCTGAGTTGAAAACATCAAAAATCATTTAACTTCGCAAAGTTTAGTTATAAAATCACTTTGGAAAAAAGCCTTTTCTGACATGGTTAAAGACTGGCATGCCACCTTAGATAAATTACCAAAGAACATTTACAACTTTGTCACGAGATATTTAAACAATACTCTGCCAACTTTAAAGAACATGCTTCTTTGGAATAAAGCAACCAGCAATTTTTGTTATTCATGTTCAAACGTGCAAACCTTACAACATACTGTGTCATCTTGTAAAGTCCATCTGGAGCAAGGGCGTTATACCTGGCGTCACAACTCGGTACTTAAAAATCTTGTTGAAAATTTATCAAGTGTGAAGAAAGATTTAAGCTTTTATGCAGATGTTGACGGCTTTGAAAATCCATCAGTAATAGCAGGTTTAGAAGTTCGACCGGATATCATTGTTAACACTACAATTCGAGCAATTTATGTCATCGAGCTGACTATTGGTTTTGAAACTAATATTACTAAAAACTGTACTAGAAAAACTTTACATTATGGGGAATTTTGCAATGCTTTGGAAGCAGCGATATGACACTGTAGAATATTTTAATTTATCAATGGGAGCTATTGGTGTATTTGGACTGGAGTGTAAAAAGATTTATGACTTTTTAGATAATGTATTAGGTTTAGATGTAGTTTAAAGAAGCTTTATAGTTAGGAAATTATGCGGAGTATGCATTAGGAGTACGTACTATTTATTCTGCATGAGAGACAGGAAATGGAATAACCCGGAACTTTTATATTGGTAATTTTGACTTTTAATATCTTGGTGTATATAGATTTAAAAAAAAATTTCTGTACCATAGTAACAGCCTGGATGCCTACATATTGTAGTGAGTGCAGGTTGTCATATTTTTAATAGTGTAAATTGATTATTAAATACATGTTTCCATTATTACTGCGCAACCTACTTAATAAGTCCGACAATGCCGACCAAAATTTCAGTCAAAACAATACGGGTCTTGATCATGATAGTTTAATAAATAAAAACTTCTGGGGTTACGTCAAAAGATTTTTCACAAAGAATACCGGCACATCTCCCTCGTTTAGCTTGTCGCAATGTTCGTCCTATTTTACCAAGACATTGTCTGCGATTAACCCGAAAAAACGTTTTAAAATCCCAAGTTGGATCCCCAAATTTACTTCTCCGCAGACGCAATTTAATCCTGACCCCCCCAACCTATCAAGAGATCACCAACGTCATCCGTAAAATGAAACCATCTGGCTCACCATGTCCACTTGACCAAATATCCATTATCTGTTTCAAACGTACTTACGTTCCTACTTGACCGAGATAATACAAGCGGCCTGGTCATGCGGTGTTGTCCCATCAGAATGGAAAAAAGCATGTACTATACTGATACATAAGAAAGGAGAAACAAACGACCCAGCAAACTTTAGACCAATTACTCTCGAATCTATACCTCTCAAAGTCTTCACATCATGCCTTCGTAATAAAACATTTCAATTCCTTGTAGAAAACAATTATATTGAACAAAACATACAGAAAGGTTTCACCCCCAAACTCTCAGGAACGCTAGAGCATACAGCTCAGATGGCAAATATCATCAATAAAGCTCGTACAAAACAACGATCCCTTATCATAACACTGCTAGATTTGAAAAATGCATTTGGTGAAGTTCATCACAGCCTTATTCATGAAGTCCTTGATTACCATTACATTCCAGACCACGTCAAGAACCTCATCAGTAGTCTCTATACTGATTTCCAAACCTCTATCATAACTGAAAAATTCAGCACACCCTTCATTACAGTGGGTCGCGGCGTCCTTCAGGGTGATTGTCTTAGTCCTTTACTATTCAATATGACATTTAATACTTTCATCCAACACATTAAAACACAAAAATATCGTCAACTCGGATTTTGGAATATTATCGACAACGGCATATCATTAAACCCTCTCCACTGGTTTCAATTTGCAGACGATGCAGCTGTTATTAGTGGCGAAGAAAAGGAAACCAAATTATGCTCAATCGCTTTACAGTTTGGTGTCGGTGGTCTGACATGATAATACTTGTTGATAAGTGTTCAACTTTTGGCATAAAAAAACACCTAACCAAATCCATTCAGTATCTCCCAAAACTATTTGTAAACAACTGCCTCGTACCACGTGTCGATATTGGTAAATCATTTCGATACTTAGGTCGCTACTTTAATTTTGACATGTCCGATGATGATCACAAACATGAAACACTGGATACGCTTAGGGATATCTTAAACGAAATAGATCAGCTACCACTGCACCCAAAAAACAAAATTCGTTTATACACTCAGTACGCACTTTCAAAGATTTCGTGGCACTTCACAGTTTCCGATATAGGTAAAACCTGGGTAAAAGAAACGCTTGATGCTATTGTCTCAATATACATCCGGAAATGGCTTGAGCTTCCCATTGCCGCAACCCTTAGCAACGTCCAACTTCCTTACAACCCATTTGGACTAAATGTCATTTTACCCTCAACTAAATTCCTTCAGTGCCAAACAGTCTCCCGAAAAGCCTTGCAATCATCGCCAAATGAAGATATAAATAAATTGTGGATGGAAACTAGCAATTACAAAAATATCCAGTATGACACCTACAAAAACACTAAGGACGTGTTAAGCACTATTCGGAAACAGCACGAAGACAAACTTTAGCATCACCTCATTCCACAAGGTTCGTTTTTCTCCAATGTCATTAAATATTCTACAATCTCACTCAACTCAATATGGTCTGCAGTACAAAGCAAACTTCCAAAGAACATATTTAACTTCACCATACGGTAAGTAAACAATACTCTTCCTACTCGAAAAAACCTTCAAAAATGGGGCATATCAGCAACATCTGAATGCGCTTTCTGTTTGTCACCGGAATCTCTTCTTCACGTCGTTGCTGGGTGCAAGTGCAACACCTATTTGAATGAGGGTCGTTTTACATGGCGACATGATTCTGTTCTCAACTTAATTGCATCAATGCTGAAACCCTTAAATTGTTCTAAACTCTACGCTGACTTGCCTGGTTATATAAGTCCATCTGTCGTCACCGGCGATACATTGCGTCCTGATCTTGTGCTTACAATTGAAAACAAGTGTATATATATTTTAGAACTTACTGTCGGATTTGAATCTAACCTTCTGCATAATGCAAGGTGTAAGAGAGAAAAATATCAGGATCTAGTTAACGAACAGTTGAAGAAATACGAAAAAGCACAATTTGTGAATGTATCTATTAGTTCTTTAGGCGTGTTAAGTGAAACTTCATTAAGTTTCATTGAAATGTTGAAAGATCTGGAATTTGATGAAGCATGTCGAAAATACCTTGTTAGAAAAATAATTAACACTTGTATTAGGTCCACATATTATATATTTTGTAAACGAAACAAAGTCTGGGATAACCCAGAACTAATGTCATACTAATATTTTATATAGAAAGAGTTAATTCAAGTAGACACTGATAAACTACCTGTTAAAGTGAGGTTTATCATTGTAATTTATATATCGTTTAAAATTAATAAAAGTTTTCATCATCATCATCATCATCATCATCATCATCATCATCATCATCATCATCATCATCATCATCATCATCATCATCATCATCATCATCATCATCATCATCATCATCATCATCATCATCATCATCATCATCATCATCATCATCATCATCATCATCATCATCATCATCATCATCATCATCATCATCATCATCATCATCATCATCATCATCATCATCATCATCATCATCATCATCATCATCATCATCATCATCATCATCATCATCATCATCATCATTATTATTATTATTATTATTATAACTTTAGCATCTCTATCGTAACGAAAGAATTTACTACAAAACCAATCCCCGTGGAACGCGGTGTATTACAAGGGGATTGTTTATCTCCATTGTTATTTAATTTGTGTGTAAATTCCCTAATTCAGTCAATAAACGATGAGAAATGGAAATGTCTTGGATATGTATGTAATGTAACAATAAACCCTAGGCACTGGTTCCAATTTGCGGATGATACAGCAATTATATCCGCACACGAACAGGACAACCAGCTGCTTTGCAATGTGCTTAACAAATGGTGCACATGGGCAGATTTATACATACGAGTTGATAAATGCCACACTTTTGGGATCAAGAAACAAGCGTCGAGAGCAATTCAATACCAGCCGGTTATAATTATTTCAGGGAAACGAGTACCACCCATTGAAAATGATCACAGTTTTAACTATCTAGGAAAACAATTTAACTTTAGTATGGATTGCGAATCAATCAAGATTGAGTTACTCTTTGAGATCGAAGAGTATTTAAAGAAAATAGACCTTTTTCCAATAAATCCCTTCTCGAAAATAAGGATCATCCAGAACTATGTTTACTCAAAGATTCGCTGGTGATTTTCAATCTACGACATCTCTGAAACTTGGATAAAACATAACATTGATCCCATTATTTCAAAGTACGTCCGAAAATGGCTACAAATCCCAGTTAGTGGCGATATCACTCATCCAAAACTTCCGAAATCTGATCTAGGCATTGATTTCTCTTCTGCTTCAGATATACATTTACAATGCAAACTTTCAATAAGGCGTATATTGAAATCTTAAAAAATAGTGACATTCAGCACCTCTATGCTGTAACGTCCAGTAAATTCATTAAATCGGATGAACTAATTGAGAAAGTGTCACCCAATGCAACGAAAACTTATGAACTTATTTACGAAACAAACAAACTTTTGAAAGTACAGAATAAACAAGAGGTTTGGGCACACTTTACTGAACTAAAGGAACAAAGTGTTATTGTAAAACATCTGGTTGAAGTGTGCCATAAGAAAATTTTAGATTTATGGCAGGAAATTGTTTCTAAGTTGCCTAGAAATATTACTTGTTTTGCAAGGCGAGCACTAGTGCTTAGCCAGAGCAACAATTCGAATCTGAAGAGGTGGAACATTCGCGATTCTCCCAGTTTGATTTGATTTGATTTGATTTGGATTTATTCAAATTACATTGCAGCAAAAGCTGAATTACGTAATAGTTACAGAGATTTTAGAATGAATGTTACATCTATTTACATTAAAAAGATATTAAAATTTACAGCTACTATATTCAACATGACTTATTTAACTTATTGCACATGGCAAAAACAAATGAGTCTTTAGTCCTATCAGTTTTAATAAAGGGAATATTAAAATTGTTCTCGTTTCTTAAAAAATGGCCCGAATCGTGTCTTTGAGGTAGTAAATGACTGATTTTATGGTTGGTGTCGAGCAAAACAGATCGAAACAAATTGTCACATAGATTTTCATGATGGATTTCCATAGGCTTGATGTTTAGCAA
Organism: Muricea muricata; assembly: GCA_963855995.1. NCBI lineage: Eukaryota > Metazoa > Cnidaria > Anthozoa > Malacalcyonacea > Plexauridae > Muricea > Muricea muricata. The sequence goes on from OY979716.1 coordinate 83,253,081, forward strand.
TTCAAGAGCATCGCGATAGTCCACATTTGGCATTATGATGGCAATTGCTCTTTTTTCCACACGTATTAGATCGTTCTTTAGGTACTGCGGTAATGAGTAGTAAATTGCAGGTATAGCATAGTCAGCGACAGATCTGATACACGAAGTGTAAAACAGCGCTAAATCTTTTGGTTTAACTTTAGCTCGCTTTAATTGGGAGAGAAGGTACAATCTCTTATTAATTTTCTTTACCACGTCATCAATATGATCGTTCCAAGTTAACTTACTATTAATGGTAAGTCCTAACAATTTGATACATTGTACAACTTCAAGATTTTTACCATTTACAACTATGGGATCCATTTTGACTGGGTTTACGTTGAAAGAAATACGCAATTCTTTACACTTTTCAGCATTCAATTGCATTTTATTATCATCTGACCAACAAATTACTTCATCAACTAAATCTTGAGCTTTACTAGTGCCATTTTTCAAAACTATTTCGGAGGTTGTAGAATCGTCCACGTATTTCCAGAGGGGACCTTGGGAGATGTTTAAGTCGTTTATTAAGAGTATAAACAACCAGGGACCTAGTTTGGTACCCTGTGGCACACCAGCGGGGACAGATTCCCACGAAGAAAAGATAAAATTTCCTAATTTGATTCTTTGAAATCTGTGGGTGAGAAAGTCAATTATCCAGTTAGCAACACTGCGAGGTATGTCCAACTGCGATAGCTTTCCAAACAAAACTGAATGATCAATGAGATCAAAAGCTTTCCTATAATCGAACAAAATCGTTCTTATTACTGATCCATTTCCGTCCGTTTCATGAAACCAATGATGCAACATGCTAATAAGTGCCATAGTTGTTGAAGATTTTGGAATAACTCCATACTGGTGGGGGTCGATCACCTTTAACACAGCTGGCTTAACGTATGTATTTACCAGGAATTCTTCAGCAATTTTAGAGATGCACGAAGTGAGAGAGATCGGTCTTAGATCTTTCTTTGGTTGTTGGACGATGTTTGTTTTTGGTAGGGGAATCACATCAGCCTTCTTCCAAAGAGTAGGAAGGCGTTGTTCTTTGTACGATGCATTAAGGATAAGAGAAACAGGAAGGGCAAGAATTAATGAGTATTCCTTTAAGCACCAGTTAGGTATTTCATCTGGACCCGCTGCACTATTAATTTTAAGTTTTGATAAAGCTTTATGTACCATAATTTCTGACAAGTTTGGGAAAACAGGTGACTCTTCCAATGGGAGCTTTGGTAATGGAAATTGTAAACTGTATTCATTCAATGGATCCAAAAATATTTTGTTGATCCTAGATGCTTGTTCTTCTAAAGATAAATTTGAAAACTCTGCGACATTCGTTAGATTTGAAAGTCCCTCTTTAGTTTTAAAATTACATAAGCGTTTTACCTCGCTCCACCATTTCTTTGGGCCTACTTTTTCCAAATTATGAACATTCGCTTCATAGTACTTTCCTCTACATGATTTCCTCTCGGAGTTGACTAAGTTTCTATAATATTTAAATTCATCTGAATTAACACCATAAGTGTAGAACGCCTTTTGCCTCTTTTTTATGAGGGTTTTTAATCGATGGGTCATCCAGGGAGCGTCAGTAACGGAGATCTTTATTTCCGTAGTTGGCATGAGGAGGTCTAGGCCCGTTAGTACAACATCATGGAATATATTCCACATGGTCTCACTATATTCAGCCAGAATTGAAACCCAATTTACTGAGCTCAGATATCTACCCAGTTCTAATTTATGGCTTTCACGACGATCTCGTTTCTTCACCGTTTTCTTCTTAGTGGCATTGCAATCTTTAATTTTTGGTGTGACCACAATGGTATTGTGGTCAGAGAGACCAAAGGGAGGAGATGCTAGAGGAGGACAGTAATACTCATGTAAATTTGTCAACAATAAGTCCAACGTGGCGTTGTTCCTTGTTGAAACTTTAACAATTTGTTTAAGTCGAAAATGTTTCAGTAGTAAATTTATATTTAATTGATTAAAATCACCAGCCAGAATTATACCACAGTTAGGAAATTCAGATTCTATCTTTGTGAGAGAGGAAAGTAAATGATCACGTATTAAAGCACCATTGTCGCTCGGTGGGTGGTATATAACTCCAACAATTATACTTGAATAACCACGAGGTAGCCTATTTGGGCAGATGTGAAGCCAAAGAATTTCATGATCGTCGCAGCAAATGATGTGGCTGATTTGTTTAAATTTACGCAAATGATCAGCTTTAACATAAATGCAAACTCCACCATGGTTATCTCTAATTCTGTCTCTACGTTGCCACCTTTGTAACAAAATCCAAACACAGCTTCATGTATTTTCGTACTGCGAAGTTTCGTTACAGCAAAAAAGATATACGTGGAGGCATGATTCGATAATGAATACCTTATTGCATCACTTACGGAGAGCGGCGACGGAAGACATAGAAATCTTTGCTGATTGTGTGGACTGTGGCTTAAAATGTACGTCGAATTTATTTGAGACTTTAAGACCTGATATAGTAATTCGCTGCAAACGAGAGTTTTATGTGATAGAATTAACTGTCCCGTATGAAACGAACAGCAAAATTGCAAGGAAACGTAAGCAAGATAAATATCGTGATTTGCGTTCGCAGTTACTGGTCCCGTGCGAGAAATTTAAAGTTCTAACTCTGGAAATTACGACACTGGGATTTGTCACGAAGAATATTCGACAATTTCGTAGGCTCTGTAGATCATTAAACTTACAAGAAAACCGTATCATCACAAAATGTATGGAGGTTGCACTTCGTGCTACTTTCTACATTTTTTGTAAAAGAAATTCGATTAATTGGACTCGTCCAGAACTGCTCAAATTCTATTAGCTGCTGACGTAATGACTGTGTAGATAATGGACCTGTGCCTTAAGAGAACTGTTATCTAACTTATTCAGTGTAAATGTTTATCAGTCGGTCTTGAATCGTAGTTTTAACTATGAATCGGATATTGTAATGATTGATCTTCTATTAAAGTTTTAAAAAAAATTATTATTATTATTATTATTATTATTATTATTATTATTATTATTATTATTATTATTATTATTATTATTATTATTATTATTATTATTATTATTATTACTATTATTATTATTACTATTATTATTATTATTATTATAGTTAAGCTATAGTTATTATTATTATTATAGTTTATCAGTGTCTACTTGAATTAACTCTTTCTATATAAAATATTAGTATGACATTAGTTCTGGGTTATCCCAGACTTTGTTTCGTTTACATAATATATAATATGCTTTGCCAGACGGTTGTTGATCCTTAGCCTAGGAAATAACTCCAACTTGAGACGTTGGAACATTCGTGACTCTGCTGGGTGTGATTTGTGTCAGAAGATGCAGACTCAACTACATGTCTTTTCAAATTGCAAGGTAGCACTAGAGCAAGGCCGGTAAACTAGGCGGCATGACTCGATCTTGCTTACTATAATCCACCATTTTAAAGCCATAGCTTATGAAGATCTTCGGTTATTTGCGGACTGCCCAAATTCAGGTACAATGTGTAGTTCAACCTTATTTTAAACGTCAAGACCAGATCTGGTGGTAGACCTAAAAGGCTCTGTTTATGTGGTCGAGTTAACTGTTCCCTATGAAACTAACTGTAAGAAGGCTAAACGTCGCAAAGAAGAAAGATACAAACACTTAAGATCTGAGTTGATTATGACGTGTCGTACGTTTGAAGTCATTACACTTGAAGTTACCACTCTAGGTTTTGTGTCAAAGGATATTGATAGATTTCGCACACTATTACGAACATTTGATCTGAATGATGAACGTATTATTAGAAAGTGCATGGAGGTAGCTCTTAGAGCAACATTTTATATTTATTGTAGAAGGAATAAACCTTGGAATAATCCAGACTTGCTGAGTTTCTATTAGCTGCTATCGATATACATGTGTAGAGAATGGACCTATCTGCTTAAAATAGTGAACTGTTTCTCTTATATTTAGATTGAATTGTAAATCTAATGATTTTGTAACTTCAATTTCATTAATAAAGATTTCTACTGTTTAAAATTATTATTATTATTATTATTATTAGGTCTTTAATAAAAGAGGCGCAACAAACGTGTGCCTTTACATTTCAGTGGTAAAAAGAAAAATTACAGAATATATTTATACGCTATTTTTACAATGAAAATTTATGAGTAGAAATATCTAATTAAAATAGTCAAATAGACATCTGTTTAAGAATGAACGTTTAAATCTTTCAGTTTTGATTTTAGGTAAGATAAAAGAATGTTTTCTTTCTCTTAAGTATCTGCTTTTCTTCTCGGGGAGCAGATCATATAAAATATGATCGGAATCATTGTTCACAATTTTTGCGAATAACGATTTATCCCTTTCCTCAACCAGGTGCGATATTTTATACTCTTGCAAGGTGTATCCAAATCTGTAAGCACGCCGAAAGAATTTATTAATGCGTTGTAGATACTTATTCTGTAAGGCAGATCCCCAGACTTCAATTCCATAGTAAAATAACGACAAAATTAGAGATTCGAACAGTAAATTTAAATTTTCCTTTGTATAACCATACAATCTACACACTCTATATAAGAATATACATCCGACTAGCAGCTTTCGATAAAAGTTTGTCAACTTGCATGTCCCAATTACAAGGATCGTCCTGATGGAGCATTCCCAGAAGATTCAACCAGCTTTTTCGCTCGATATTGTCAATTTGGGGTGGAGGTAGTTTGTTTGTTCTGCCACGCACAACCATTTCCCATGTCTTTGACATATTAAGGGTCATCCCATTGTCACTCGCCCACACTTTTATGTTCTTGACTTCTTCAATGGCGGAATCTTCAGAAATTTTAACAGGAGCACTAACAGTTAAATCATCTGCAAACTTGGTCAAAAGATTCCTCTCAGGATCTTCAGGACTGATGTCATTAACCATAAGTGAAAATAAGAAAGGTCCTATAACTGTTCCCTGTGGTACACCTCTATTAATCTCCAGAAAATCTGTTTCAATTCCATCTACAACCACTCGTTGTCTCCGATTAGTTAAAAAATCTATAATCCAGTTGGTAATATACGGATTAAGACATGTTCTCTTTAACTTCTCACACAAAATATCATGCGGAACCGAATCAAAAGCCTTACTGAAATCGAACGAGATCTATTGTACTATATTCCGTTGTTTGACCATACAAATAGCTTGTCTAAATGCAGTGAAGGAATCACTGCAATTTGTACATTTTCAAGCTTATCGATACTTTAAAAGGAATTAATAACAAACCGGGGGTGCCAACGATGACCATTCGCAAATTTTGATGCCAACTGCTTCATTTGCATCTCCCACAAGAGTTTCATATCTTCCGGGATGTTGTTCTTGAGGCTAATTTCTTCCGTTATCCGAAGTCGGTCACCATTATCGCTTTTCTCAAACGACAACATTTCATTGCTCGCCTCGTCTTCCAAATTGCAGCTCGTTGGTTTTTCTTTCATGGAAGTGCTTTGCTGGGTTCCATTCATACACTCCTCACAATTGACCAATTCCGTTCGCTCTAATCGCTTACGTTTCCCATTCGTACATAACTTGAACGCGTATTGACAAGATTCGCACGCAGAGCTACCACCAGGAATCAACAGTAAACATGAATTGCTTCAGAAGAAGTAAAGCTTCCATACTTTATCTCGTAATTGTCAACAAGCCTATAAAGTAAAATTTTTGTGAAAGCTTTGGTAGTAAATTCGATTTATAGTTATGGCCAATTTACCTGCAAATAACTGCGTGCAAATTAATAATACTCTCAGTATATGCGCATCGCTCTTAAAATTTATAAACAATGACTACTCGCTTTGCTGAACATTGTAAAATGTTTTCGTGACAACCTTGTTCCAAATTATAAAGTATTCTAAGGAGCTTTGTAATAAAATGATAAAACAATTACTGAACTCCATTCTCGCAAAACATCGTGATTTGTCGGTGGCTCGCATGTCAATTGTTTGCTCTGCTTTCGGCATCAGCAAATAATTGATCTTCTCGCCTTCTTCTCGCCACCGACAAATCATGACAAAGCCGGTCACATGATAACCCACGTAATTGTGAAAATTATTTTCCTCTTATATAACTGTCGTCAATCACGTCACATGCTCAGCTAGCCGGCGTGCATGTTTGTCTTTTTGAACTTTTTCGTTTCTGGTTTTTTCGTTACTTGCTGGTCCCTTATTGACCGTATCATTTGGAAAAGGATATATACGTCCTTTGAATACAGTCTACATATCAGAGATCGAATATTTGAATTCCTTTTCAATGGACTTTTTGGCTGCCTTCGAAATGCAGTTCTTCGAATGCAAATGGTTTGTTTAAAACAAACATCGGAGTGTTTCACAAGAAATCATGCATCGTTTTGTTGTTGTATTATCTGTATGGTTAGGGAAACGAATTTATTCTTTACTATAAACATCTACCTTTGGATTTTGAAACGGTTGATAATATACACTTTATACATGGATGTTTTGATAAACTTGGCCGCCTGGAACAAAGTATATAACGTATCTATCCGCTCACGTCAGTTTGCTATAAATTGCCGTATTATATGCGGTAAGTGAACTTTACGAATAATCGCCTATATGTAGACAATACATCAAAATGCTTAGTATTAAACCGTCTTGATGTTTGAATTACAAATTTCTGTATGGATGGCTAGAAACCGCGATAAAATTTCCGAGTGTGCTATAGACGTAGTACAGTTTATAAAGTCGATAAGCTGGATTGCATATTTATATATATAGTTGAAAATTATGGAAATTTTGCCTACCAGACCTCGCACTTTCTTCTGGGCCAAGCCTCTCTTCTAACCTTTGGTTCTTTTTCCATCCGCAAACTATATTTATTAATTAAATATGTTAAAAGTATTGTATTTTACTTGTTTCAGCTTGAAATATATACATTTCATATTGTCCTGTAGCAACAAAAACAGTGCGTCCATGTGTCAGGTGCTATTTCATGAGAAAAGCCAAAAGACCAATGAAATTTACCTGTCAAAATGGTCTCTTGGCTCTTCTTTAATATCCTCACAATCTCTGTCGCTGGTTTGAACCGAATAGCTTTCCTAAAACATACGTACAGTGCATGTTTTGTGGTGTTTTGTATCAATATGAGATTGTCTTTTGTTCGTCATGAATACAAATAAGAAGTAAATTTGCAAACATAAATGCGTGAAATTCAGGTGCTCGTTTCTCGCATTTTTAATTCTTCAAAATACGTTTGAAACTCGTAAAATACTCGGCCGGATTATATGTCAAACCATTCAATAAGATATATGTATATAACTCGTATAGATGAAATGACGGCCGGGAGTTGCCAACCTTTTAGTATATTATACATAAAGTAATCACTTCAATACACTCCGCTTGCTTGCGGTCAGTGTAACGCCTGCGTTGTTATGACAGCAGATAAGTAAATAACGTCAATACTTCATGTAGTTCATGCTGTGAAGCTCCAATTCAATAACAACTACATATAAAACGATAAAACCACCGCTTCTCGGGCTACTGTGGTCTTTGTGTCATTGTTCGTCTTGGTATTTTTCGTCTTGTCGTTATGTTTCTTTAGCACGTACTTGTTGTGCTTAGATAGGAATGATTCCATGTTATCGCTACAACTATAGCTAACACGGACAGAATGTGTGTTGAATATAGAGTGTAGTCTGTGGTGTGGATAGGAAGCTCTTTGTGTGAAAGCTCGTGCACGTTACAAATTTGTGGCAGCGGTGGGATGTAAAGTAGGGTATCTGAAACAAAATCAAAGAGAGATTAAAGGGAAAATGACGTTTATTCTACCTGGGAAATTTGATGGCAGCTCAGATTTGGCAACCTGGTTGCGTAAATTTGACGCGTGCTCGCTGGCAAACGACTGGAAAAAAGACAAGATCAAGAAATTGCCTGCATTTCTTCGTGGATCCGTGGCTAGTCACTTCCACGCGATTCCTGCAGACGACAGAAAAAGGTACAAAGATGCAGTAAGAATGCTCATTGGTGCTATGTGCCCCACAGCTCAACGGGAGAATTTTTACGCGGAGTTCGAAGCAAGAACACTACGACCGGGAGAGGATCCGGCAGTCTATAAATGGAATCTCACAAAAGTTGCTTAAAGCGGATCCGCTCCTTGACAATCAAGCCAAGGAAGCTTTGCTCTTGCGCCAATTCATGAGAGGCCTCCCGAAGAACCTAAAGATTAAACTAGAGAGTGATACAACCCCAACATTAACCAACATTGTCGCCTTTGTGCAACGGTATCACGCGGTTCAAGGACGAGGTGGCTCCAAAGATTACTGTGATGTTGCTGAATCATCGGTTTCTTCTAAAAACTATTTATAATGCCATTGTTGTACCATACTTTGATTACTGTGCATTAGTGTGGGATAATTTTTCGCAAAGTATAAAAAATAAGCTTGAGAAGCTTCATAATAAAGCTGCACGGATTATCACAGGAGACAGTTATGAAATACGCTCTGATGCTGTCAGACTTTACAGGAAAGAAGAGATGAAATAATAAGTAAAGTAATGAAACAAATTGTGGATAAAAAATCCATCGATTATCTGCAAGAACTATTTACTATCTCTTCAAACTCAGTTTACTCTTTGAGAAGTAACAATTGCTCCCTCTTGTTGCCTAAACCTAACTCTAACGCCCTTAAAAGAAGCTTTAGTTATAGAGGTGCTGCAGCTTGAAACAACCTCCCATTGAACGAACGTACTAGGGAAGGTTGACAAGTATGTACATAAACGTACTTACGTTTTTATGCACTTATATATATATACACACTGATTTATCTATTCTTATTTTTATTTTTATATATGCACGGCCATCTGAAAATCAACCTTATAATTTGTTTTAATAAATTTTTATTGTATTTTATAGCTTAATGTAACATAGATAGATAGTTAGTAAATAGTTGGGGGGGGGGGGTTTAATATTAAATCTAAATAGTTAGGTGGTTGAGATGCTACCGTGCTAAAATAAATGTAAATAATAATAATAATAATGAAAACTTTATTGCATTTTTTCAGATTATATATACAGTTATAAATCTCACTAACTAATAGGTAATTTATAACCGGTTACTTTAATCAGCTTTAAGGACTATATTTACAAAAAAATTAATGAGATAAAAGATCAGGGTTTTTCCATTCTTTGTTTCTGGTACAAAATATATCATAAGTTGTTCGGATTGCGATCGTCGTCATACGTTTTACACAGAATTCTTGCTCCTATAATAATAATAATAATAATAATAATAATAATAATACTAATACTAATGATAATAATAATAATAATAATAATAATAATAATAATAATAATACTAATACTAATGATAATAATAATAATAATAATAATAATAATAATAATAATAATAATAATAATAATAATACTGATACTGATACTGATACTGATACTGATACTGATACTGATACTGATACTGATACTGATACTGATACTGATACTGATACTGATACTGATACTGATACTGATACTGATACTAATACTAATACTAATAATAATAATAATAATAATAATAATGAAAACTTTATTGCATTTTTTCAGATCATATATACAGTTATAAATCTCACTAACTAATAGGTAATTTATAACCGGCTACTTGAATCAGCTTAAAGGACTATATTTACAAAAAAAAATTAATAAGATAAAAGATCAGGGTTTTTCCATTCTTTGTTTCTGGTACAAAATATATAATAAGTTGTTCGGATTGCGATCGTCGTCATTCGTTTTAGACAGAAATCTTGCTCCTTTTTGTCGAAACCTAGCTTGTCAAACATAGATAATAAGGATATACTGTCATTAGCAAAAACACCTCAACAACTCATAGATATATTGACAAAAATAACTGATTTATAAATATCTTTCAATTCCCGTACAAGATTACAATATTTTTGTTTTTTGCGGTTACTGTTGTTTTCCAAGTTAGATTCGTGCCCAACAGATAATTCAGCCACATACAAAATAATAATAATACATAATAATAATAATAAGCCACATACATAATAATGATAATAATAATAATAATAATAATAATAATAATAATAATAATAATAATAATAATAATAATAATAATAATAATAATAATAATAATAATAATAATAATAATAGTAATAATAATAATAATAATAATAATAATAATAATAATAATAATAATAATAATAATAAAAATAAAAATAATATTAATAATAATAATAATAATAATAATAATAATAATAATAATAATAATAATAATAATAATAATAATAATAATAATAATAATAATAATAATAATAATAATAATAATAATAATAATAATAATAATAATAATAATAATAATGATAATAATAATAATAATAATGAAAACTTTATTGAAATATACATTTTACTTATATATACAATTGTAAATCTCACTCTTATTAAGGTAATTTACAACTGGCTACATGAATCACATAAAACGACAAATACAAGTACTAATAGTAGGAATAATGATTTAAATGGCTATACATGCAATGTTTTTAATACTAATACTTTAAGAGTTTGGGTTCAGCCCATTCTTTATTTCTACAGCAGAAAATATAGTAAGTTCCTCTGATGGCATAGGACATTATCTTCTTTATACAGTATCGTTGATGGTTTTTATCTAGTCCTAACGTGTCTAACATTTCTAAAAAGGTACGGCATTCTTTGTCAAATACACCCAGACAACTAATTGATAAGTTCACAAATTTAACAAACACATAATTATCCTTGATTTCCTTAATTAAATCCTCGTATTTAGCTTTCTTTCGTTCAACGTTGTTATGCAAGTTAGTTTCAAAGCCAACGGTGAGTTCAACAATATAGAGTTTATCATCTGGGGTAAGTAAAAGTAAGTCAGGTCGATATGTGTCACCAGTGATGATTGAAGGGGTTCTAAAGCCAGGCAGATCAGCATAAATTTGAGCTGCGTATGTAGATGATAATAATAATAATAGTAATAATAATAATAATAATAATAATAATAATAATAATAATAATAATAATAATAATAATAATAATAGTAATAGTAATAGTAATAGTAATAGTAATAGTAATAGTAATAGTAATAGTAATAGTAATAGTAATAGTAATAGTAATAGTAATAGTAATAGTAATAGTAATAGTAATAGTAATAGTAATAGTAATAGTAATAATAATAATAATAATAATAATAATAATAATAATAATAATAATAATAATAATAATAATAATAATAATAATAATAATAATACAAGGTCATGAATTTGCCATTTTGTTTCGTTGTAGAATTGTCCGACTAGCGCTTGATCTATACATCAAGAACCCGCACGTTCACGACACCTTTTGCCAATTTATAATCCTTCCAAGTGATCATCTAATACGGTTTGTATAACGTATTACTTCATTAACTCTAAATCATGTTCGCGTTTGCTGTTCTCTGTTACGTGTCCAGGCTATACCTATTCAATTTCTGTATCAAAACCTATTAAACCTTATCCAATATTAAAGATATTAGAAGAACGCAGTAAACCAGGTTGGAACCAAGAGGTTATCAAGTGGTGTCAAAGTGAGGCTCAGAGACAAAAATTGAAACCAGCAGATTACTGGGGTGGTCTAGTTCTCGATGAGATGAAAATCCAGGTACATTTGATTGTAAAACAGTGCAGAAGTGAAATGCATTAATTGAGTATCTGCGTGTGAATAAAACTGACAAAACCTCCATTTACAGGAAGACTTACAATTGACTGTGCGAAACGGACAACGCCAACTCATTGGCCTAGTTTCTCTTGGTGGACTGTATGAAAATATGAAGTTAATTTAGACAGGTTACTAAATTTCTTTCGAGTACTATCGAATTTCGTAAATACTTATACAGAACCCTCGAATAATAATAGTGAATAATAGAGCATCCTATTTGCTTTGCTTGATTTTATTTCATTGATTTCCTGTTTGCATGTTTAGGAAAAACGGAAACTAAAATGCAAGTAGCAACCCATCTTCTTCAATATGTTTTTATCAGCGACAGTGGATTCCGGTTTCCGTTGGCACACTTCCCAACCACAACATGTCCACCTACTATCCTATACATTCAATTCTGGGAAGGTGTTTTACAGATGAAAAAAGGTGGATTTAGGTACTACATGATTTAATGTACACTGCATACGGTATAGAACAAAATAGCATGGATCACAAAATGAATGTGTTTCAAAGAACCTCATATTAAAATGAAATACAATACTTACGACAATCCTTTTGTTTGTAGTATCTATTACGCAATTTGCGATGGAGGCGAGTCAAATCGACAGTTCATCAATATACATTTCTCCTGCTTCAGTCCCATTGAAATGAAATTCATATCGTACAATATGTTCACAGAAAATCCCATGATATTTTTGATGGATTGTAAGGTATAACATGTAGGTTTGCAATATTTAATGATGCTGTACTAATGTTAAAAATTTTCACTAGCACAATATCAAGAAATTAAGAAACAACTTAGAAAAAAGCTCTGTTTCTGGATCAGCAAGATGCTTAAAAAATGGAGTTTATTACATATTGTGGCGGTATTGGAAAGATGCGTATTTGTGGGACCAAAGTCAACATTCCTGCCCTATTCATGAAAAACTGAAAGAAGAACACTTTCAATTAACACCGAGCTGACGAAAAAGAAACAACTTGGCGGAACATGTTTTGGACAAAAAAATGCTCTTATTGATGACAGTACGTTTGTATAGGCTGGTTTGCACGACATGACATATCGTATGCGATTGTCATTGTCATATGACGCAACTATTTTTGTTCATGACTTGCAGGCGAATTAAAAAAGTTACACTGATATTTACACGCATCTAATCGATCAGATACGTCGTGTAATTTCTGATTTTGTGCTTTTATATTACATATATTTCAAATACTTATCTCTTATTTCTCAGCACACGAAATACACGCTGGTCTTTCTCGCAAAATTCACTCCTAGTACGTGGGCTCACATTTTCCAGCGGACATCTTATAAAGAATTGAAATCTTCGTATTTCATTGGTTAGTCAATATTTTTTGTGCGGTGTCCGCTGACAATTGTTCAAAAATGACCAGCGCGCACCGTGGTCAGGCATGTTTTTCAGCTTGCCCAGTGTGGATATAAACTCAGAGTATACCATATAAAACATACCTACTCATTACTTTCTTATTCCTATACAGGCTTACAAAGATCATTTGGAATCTTCTGGAGATCAAGAACATGCGTCGCAAATGAATGGAAGCATTGCAGTCTTACAACATACCAGTTTTATGGTAGAGTTCTTTAATAGCAAACAAGCTATCTACGACGCTGACGACACTCGTCTTCAGAGTTTGCGCTCTACCTTGTCATATTTCTCTACGTGGAAGGCAAGTGTTTCGAAGAGTGATGAATTTGTCTCGTCCAAACTTTGGTTCGATTTGCAAGCTATGGTCTTGGGAATGATCTCTTTGGTGAAAATCAAGCTTTCAAAATTTCCAGGATCGATGATAAAGCCAGCTGTCGTCAACCAAGACGTTGTTGAGAACCACTTCTGCTAGTTGAGAGCGGCGAATGAGCAAAATGACGATCCGACCTATTGGCTAGGTACCGCAAAATAACATCACGATGTAATTCCAGTGCCAAAACCTACAACAAGAAATATAATTAATAAATCTACTGTCGCGTCTGTGATCACGTCCATTTTAAGGTAATCTATGATAACGTACCCTTTCTTCTTCGCTATCTAAGCAGAAAAGACTCAGAAACGTATTTTGTAGGACTTCGTTCTTGGTAACGGAGGCGACGGAATTGTCAATCAAGTCAGATCCAAGTTGAGCGAGTCGATTGAAATTGATGTGGTAATTCCTTTGCTGTTCCAAGAGCATGAAAAAATTGTACGCCGAGTCTAGAATGTTTATCAGGCCGCGTTCTCGATATTGTTTTGACTCAGTCACTCGTAGGGTCTCTGGAACGTCTGAATTTCCTTGTATAAAAGGACTCGAGACAATGACGTTATCCTCTAATAAGGTAATCTTCTTTATTTCTTTAACGACCTTATCAACGACTTCGCGCGACGTTGAAGATTTGTTTTCCACGACATATCTGCGAGACTTTTCTAACAACTTGTGCGTTGCCCAACCACCAAGATACCTAATTTTCCCCCGTCCATCCGGACCCATATCTGATACGTTTAGGGCACATGAGTCTTCTTCATTCAAGGGAACCAATTTGCTTATTTCAGCAATACAAATCTGGTATAAGTGAAACAGAAGTTGTGCTCCCAAAGTTCGCTGACCACAACTGAGTTCAGACCAGCTTCGGAGGTTAAAGGCTGTCATTATGTCACTTCTGTATTCGTTCGTGAGAAATAGTTTGTTTAGCTTTCGTGTAACTTCTGTTATGTTTGCAGCCGACATGTGCACTTTGTTTGTATTATCGGAAAGATAACCATCAAAAAGATGAAACAATCTGCACCAGAGAACTCTCGTTAGCATTTCAAATATTTCCCGGTTTGTGATTGCGTGTTGCGCAGCTTCTTTGACGGAATTAGTTAACGAATCCACATTTTCATCGTTTACCAATTTCTCCAAGAAATTCGGAACATTGAAATTATGTGGTGGTTGTGTCAAGAGAGGATGCTGTGGTTCTTCATCATTTTCAAAGTCAGTCATACGTTGGAGGATCTGTTTGATGTTCTGTTTCTGTCCTTGGTTAGACGCAAAACATCTTCTGACCAATTCTTCGTGGCTTAGCAGATCTTCGTCAATCAGGGTTGAGTTTTCGTCTGTAATTAGCAATGGGTCGTCATCGCGCGGTCCAGCTCACAATTGGCGCTATCCACTGCTTCGTTTCTACAACACGTAAATGACGAGACCGGGTTACCGTGTTGTGTGTTGTCAATTTCCTCGATGTGCGTCGGTTGTTTTAGCAAAAATCGTTTCTGGAAACCGATTACTTGAAGATTTTTTTCGGACCTGACTCTCCATAGGATAACGCTACATAGGTTTGACCAGCGTCAAATTCTTGGCTGCAATGAACAACAGCACTTTCAAACGTAGTGCTCTGTGCTTTGTGCACGGTGATCGCGTATGACAGGCTCAAGTGATACTGTGTACGAGATGCTTGAACCTGTCCATTCCTGTTGTACCTGTACCAAGTTTTTCGAGATATGGAAATCACTCCAACGTTGGGAAATTTGACCAAGAGACTGCTGTTCATCCTGTCTGTTTCATCTGCATCGATGAAGGTACCCAAAGCTCCATTCGTCAACGATTTGCTAATGTTGAATAAAAGCATTACTTTGCAACCACGTTTCAGCATTAAGATCTTAGAAACAGTGTTTTTTAAGAGACCTGTTCGTCCTGTGTCAATACTTTCGTACTTCAACATTTCTCCTGAGAGGCAAGATAACATATGGGAATTGTGCACTTCTACTGGTAATTTCTTGAAAAAGATATGAATAGGTATACCACGAAGATATGCCTCTGTGTTTTCAGCGCATACTCCCATTCGTAAGCTGTCCAAAGCTTTTTTAAAGTTATCTTCAAGCTCACCCTGCCTTTTAATCTCTTCCAAAAAAACCCTATGCGGAAAAACCTTGCCAAAAAGAATAGATTTATGGATTGGATCTCCAGAGTCTAGCATATCCTAAATCGGCTTCAGTTGACAAAAGTCGCCTCCTAATATAACCTGTATCCCGCGAAAGGGTAGTGAATTGTTTATAATTTTCTGACACCCGTTTCACACGTTCTAAAACGCTTATAAGGAAATTTCTAAATTTTAGAAATGGGCATCGAAGCGTCGCTGTGTTACAACATGAGCAACACACTTCCAAGATCTCTGTATCAATTTAATTCCGCCAGCAATTGCCACTGAGAACATTGACTGCGAAGCGTTATGTTTTGTAATTATGGCATCAAGATTAAAGCGTTTTAGGACTTGCACAGTTCATATTGCCTCGGTGTCGACTTCTGGGATAAAAAGAGTGCGTAGTATAAATTTAAAAGCTTCGAAGTCGTCAAGTCAGAGCGAAAAAACAGATGTTCACAAGGAAACATCTCCTCACGACCAAGAAGTTGTATCGGCAAATTCTCCTAATCAACATAGTGACTTTTCTCAGCATCAGTGTAGAAGATTGAAGGAGTATGCAAGGTGAGAAGATATCACGGAAACACTTTTGAATTGTCGTATTGAAGAGGCTGCTTTCTTTCCTGAAGGTATAGAGTGTTGTGAATGCGAGTCAGATGCAGAGATACGCTGTGTGGACTGCGGTCACCGATGTGTATTTTTGCGAACTTGTGCAAGGAAGAGCCATAATGGACGAAATCATTTTCATGTTCTGGAGTATTTTAAGGTATATTGTCTAAATTACCTGTAATATATATATATACACACACACACACACACACACACATATACACACACACATATATATATATATATATATATATATATATATATATATATATATATATATATATATATACATTGCTCTACCACAAGTATCGAGCACTTTTGGCGAAGCTGAGGCGAATACCGTACCGTCTTATATATATATAAGTTTGGCGAAGCTGAGGCGAATACCGTACCGTCTTATATATATATAAGTACCGTCTCGAGCACTTTTGGCGAAGCTGAGGCGAATACCGTACCGTCTTATATACATATAAGTTTGGCGAAGCTGAGGCGAATACCGTACCGTCTTATATATATATAAGTACCGTCTTATATATATATAAGAAACTTTAACAAATTGTTAAAGTTTCAACAAGGAACAACGCCACGTTGGACTTATTGTTGACAAATTTACATGAGTATTACTGTCCTCCTCTAGCATCTCCTCCCTTTGGTCTCTCTGACCACAATACCATTGTGGTCACACCAAAAATTAAAGATTGCAATGCCACTAAGAAGAAAACGGTGAAGAAACGAGATCGTCGTGAAAGCCATAAATTAGAACTGGGTAGATATCTGAGCTCAGTAAATTGGGTTTCAATTCTGGCTGAATATAATTGTGAGACCATGTGGAATATTTTCCATGATGTTGTACTAACGGGCCTAGACCTCCTCATGCCAACTACGGAAATAAAGATCTCCGTTACTGACGCTCCCTGGATGA
>OY979716.1:83275231-83295231 GCA_963855995.1 Muricea muricata
AAGTTAAGTTAGTTAATTAACAATGGTTTGTAATTGCAAGCCAGTTTTAGGATACCGAGTTGCACGCTGCAACATTTCTTGTAACTTGCAAGACGATTCTGTCTCGGGATGATGATACCTAAACAGTAGCAGATAACTGCATTTAAAATAACATGAGCCCACACAAAAAACTGCAATGCAAGTTGCAAGAATTGCAGCGTTTAACATCGTGCCTTGAATTCCAGGGCAGCCAGACGAAGGAAAAAGTATGCGTTTGACTGAAATTGGGAAATTAACCCAAATGTGTTGTGGTTCCGAATTTGCCTGTGGATCTGGGAGTATGCTCTCTTCTGATTCCTGTGCATGTGTGAATTTTTCTCATTTTCAACATTCTGAGGGCAACGTTGAACAAGTATAGTAATAGTAAGTTTTGATCTTTTGGCTTTTTAAGAATATATTGACGGGAAGACAAACTGCAGTCTGGAATGGTGTAATACCATATATTATAAGAATTTATTATAAGATGCGAAAAAATAAATACTTAAAACTATTTTTGCCTGACCCAAATTTGGAAATTGCGGCCCCAAGGTAATTGGGAAAGCCGCGTTTAACGCAGAATTTTTGACTTTAGCTAACACCCTGAATTCACATAGACTATACCATATGCAGGCATACGCCAGTGTCACGGAAATTCATTTTTCTCCTTGGACCAAAATTGGGCTCAAATGTGGCTATTTTTTAGTCGTAGGTCAAAATTCCTGACAATTCACTCGCTTTCCCAAAAGGTTGGATTTCTGGCCTTAGCACACGCCATGTGTCATGTACTACGACAGAAATAAAAACGCTGCGTGTGCAATGAGCCACCATGAGCTACCATGGTTTGTTAATTATTGGCCAATTATGTCAATTATACATAAGTCGATCGTACGTACGTTATATGTACTACATGTACATATATTTGATAAAGACCATGAATTGATAAACTAATTGGAATGGCTAGCTTTTTTGCAGATAAAAAACCCCATAAAAGCTAATTAGGATGGTAATCCATATTATAGTCCTAGATCTTGTGACCAAGTTCAAGTATTGCATGCAATATAAAAAGATATGTATTACGAAAACAAGAGAAGGAACATTATAAAACGTTTTTCATGAGGTGTAGTGGGAGGTGGGAGGCTTGGCGAGGTGCTGAGCCCACCTTGTAAAAATTTCTTTATTTTTTTTTATTTTTTATTTTAAAAATTTAGAATAGATACATGTACATATGCTACACTATGCGGACAAACAATAGGACACGAGGTCCCCTACAAGGTTTGAACACCTATAACTAGACTAACAATAAAATTTAGCCCCCCCTCTCCACTACAAAACAATTACAAGTAATACAGAGTTGACATGAGCATAAGTTCAGAGTGTTACTATGACGACATTCAGGACAGATCAACTTGTAACCTCTAATATTATCCTGGTCAAATAGAACACGAAGTCTATTGAAAAAGAAGTTCTTTAGTCTACATTTAAATGATGGCAAAGAAGTGCAAGACTTGACATCGTCAGGTAGAGCGTTCCACATTTGCACAATACGAGGAAAATAGGAGTCTCTAAATGTTGATGTTTTAGGAATAGATTTGAGTCTTAGGTATAGGCCAGTCGAAGAGCGACGTGAAGATCCAGTACAGAAAGACATATACTTATCCAGCTTGATAGAACTTTCATCGGATTTGCATTTGAAAAAACATACAAGATCGAGATATTCTAACCAATAACTAAGAGGTAATAAATTAAGCTGGACAAGACGGTCCCTATAACTATAGTGATCCGTTTTGGATAACTTACAAATAAACTTAGTGGCTCTACGCTGAACAGATTCAACCAGTAAGATATTTCTAATTACGGATCGAGG
Organism: Muricea muricata; assembly: GCA_963855995.1. Classification (NCBI taxonomy): domain Eukaryota; kingdom Metazoa; phylum Cnidaria; class Anthozoa; order Malacalcyonacea; family Plexauridae; genus Muricea; species Muricea muricata. The sequence continues at coordinate 83,277,114 of OY979716.1, forward strand.
AGCCCATATCTGACTACAGTAGCCAAGATGCGATCTAACTAAAGCTAAGTAAAGAACTTTAAGCGAATTGCTTAAAATTTCTTTGGAGCAATTGCGTTTCAGAAAGCCGAGCATTCTATTTGCTTTAGCTGATATGGAGTCAACGTGGCTATAGCTATTCCAAAGAAGATTGCCAGTCACGATCACACCGAGGTCCTTTTGAGAGTCTACACGTTTGATTTCTACATTATGGTTAATTCTGTAGGTACGGTTAAAGCTGATGCGCTTCCGAGAAATGCGGAGATTTTCACATTTTCGTGGCTGAAACTCTAGTTCGTTTAGATTCGCCCAGACACTTAACGCATTCAGATCTTCCTGAAGGGCAACACAGTCCGTTTCCGAAGTAATACATTTGTAACATTTCGAATCGTCAGCAAACATTGCTATGTGCGAATTTTTCACCTCATCCGGCATGTCGTTTACATAGATCAAAAATAATATGGGACCCAGTAAGGACCCTTGTGAAACTCCAGATTTAACGTCTGCCCACGATGATTGGGTACCATTGATAACGACACGTTGCTTTCTCCCGGTTAGGTAGTTTTAAACCATAGAAGTAAAGGGCCACTGACTCCAAGATGTTGTAGCTTCCAAAGAAGTCGAACGTGGCACACTGAGTCAAACGTTTTCGCGAAATCAAGGTAAATGATATCATTTTCTAAACCTTTATCCAAATTTAAGCCAATGGTATGGAAGACCTCGACAAGTTGATTTGCACATGACAACCCCTGCCGAAAACCATACTGTATAGGGTGAAGGATTTCGGAAACATGGGGTGCAACTTTAAGGGCAACACATTTTTCTAGAATTTTGGAGACTATGGGTAACAGGGAAATTTGTCTAAAATTTTCCACCTCGTCTCGAGCACCATTCTTGTGAACGGGCATAATGTTCGCTTGTTTCCATTCTGAAATACAGAGGCCAGTTCTTAAGGAAGTATTTATGAAAACAGACAAGGAAGGTGATAATGATTGCGCACACTTTTTTAGGATAATAGCTGGTAATTTATCTGGACCAGCGGCTTTCGAAACATCCAAGTTAGACATAAGAGAGAACACATCCTCGGGCGTAACTTGAATGAGTTCTAATGACTTAATTATATTAGAGTTCACAGGACATAGGTCAGGTGGTGAGCAGCACATGGCTAGAAATGCAGAACAACATGGCGGTTTTCTATGTCTGTCTAGTGCGTTAATTCAACATTCAAAATGGCGGATTTACACTCACTTTGCATAGCAAACAAATGTTTTGCAGAATAAGTCTTACTTCTGCTATATAAATTTAACCTCTGCACGTCTAAAAAATTACAAAATTAAACAATATATCTCTTGGATAAATTTCATAACAACTCCTGTAGGACAAATAGGTTCCCAGTATATATTTTCATACCTTGAATAGCCACATATCTGAGACTAATAAAATTTCCACAAATCGTGATTCTACAAATTTTTAAGCTCAAATTTAGTCTATTCGTAAACAGCCTATCGATCCTCTGCACGTCTGCGTATGTTGTCGATAGGTTAAAGTTCATTTTACAACAGTTTTTTAGCCATATAATATTTGACAAGTAGGTTCCATAAGAATACAAAGTTCATGCATTTTTGTAGCAGAAATGAAGTACTTCGAGCGCCGCAAATAATCACTCGAACAAGGCAAAAACCATCAAGTTTTCTCCGCCATGTTTCTTTATAAAAACCTGTTGCTATGCAACAGCTGTCGTTTTACCGCTGATCTAGTGTTTCTGTAGGCTCAATGTCTTAAATTTCACAAAGTACGCGGGAAATTTGAACCCTTTGACTGCTTTGAGCAAGATTATACTTGACATTTTGTCCTTTGTGTTCATCGTCTGAAAGGTAAACTGTTTACTGTGTGTCACAATGTTTATTTTGGTGTTTTTGGTTTTATTCTCATATGAATATTTATGAATTGTTCATAGATGTCTGACGAAAGCCCGACTAAACTTGATAGCTTCCTGCAGTGGCAACTAGGTATAGAAAGACCGTCGCTAGCATACGCAGCCAAGTGTATGGCCAGAACAACTCTTTTTGCAGTGCGTATACCATATCCACTATTGAAGGCATGGAACAGTATGTTGACACAAGATGTGACCATTTCTTTTGGCGATGTAGCTGAATGCAAAGAAAATTACCCATTTACTTACTTACTGGAGTATTCAGTACCAGGTAATTCATTTGCAATAAATTCAGATCCAGGCGTAAGATCTAGGATCAACAAAGGACTTGCTACTCTGGCTAGTAGAGTTTGTGGAGAATATTCCAACCTTAAGGGTAGAAAGAGACAAAACTTAGATTCTAAAACCAAATTATTTCACATATATACCGGAGAGACAGTGTCTGTTGCAGATCTTAAAAAGGAAAACAAGAATGTTAGGGATGATTTGGAAAAATGGAAAAAGACATGTGAAAACCTAGAGTCAGATATCCGTGAACTTTACGAGGAAATTAAATCAGTAATAAATGAAAAAGACGAACAAATTTCAAATCTTCAATCAATCAATAAAGAACTCAAAAGTTATGTTAATATCCTGGAAAATTCCCCAAATTTAGTACACACAGGAAAACATGTTTCAGAAGTAAAAAAAAAATCGAGAACATTAAAAACATTCATGTCACGTGCTCAGAGAGCGTTATGGTTTTCAAAATCGTTTGGCTTGAATATTGAAAGCATAATTGTGAGTGAAACAGAGACTGGCTTTGAACATAACCTAAAGAGTGATGAAGGCAAATCCAGTTGTAGTGTACCTCACAACTGTCATGGATTTGATGCTCTGTCTGACCAGAACAAGTCAAAAGTTGAAATGGTTTTGTTTCTCATGGATAAATTTTGTGTAGGCGACAATTTCTATCACGAACTAACTATGATTTGTGATGATTTGCCAAAGTCGTATTTGATAAAGCAAAGACGGAATCAGTTAAATATCCTCTGTCATATAACATCTACTCCGGGTGAAGAAGAAGGTGCTCAGGTTTCATTTAAAGATCTGTTAAGAGAGAGAATTGCAGAACATGTCACCACCCACCCAAGCATAATTACAAATAATGAACCTGTTCAGCTCAAAATTTCAGGAGATGGGGCTTGCATGACCAGAAATTCAAATTTTATTTTACTGAGTTTTGGCCTTTTGCAAGCCCCTAATGATATAATGACAGCTAAGGGGAATTACACTATTGGAGTTGTAAATGGCAAAGAAAATTATACAACTGTACAAAAGTGCTTTAAAGATATACTTGCAGACATCAATCAACTAGTGGATGAAAAAGAGATAAATGTAGATGGACAAACAATCAAGCTAGATTTCTTTTTAGGTGGTGATTACAAGTTTATTCTTCTTATATTGGGGCTTTCTGGCGCCACTTCAAACCATGCTTGTGCATGGTGTAAGATCCATAAAGACGAACGCTGGAATATGATGCATGATCTCAATTACTATTGCTCTTCTGAACTGAAAAGAACTTTGAAAGATTTGAAAGAATCCTGCACCAAACATTCTAAAGAAAATTTCTGCTGCATAAATCCACCATTACTTAACATAGAGCTTGATCATGTGTTGCCGGACGAATTACATTTACTTCTTAGAATTATGGATGTATTAATTGGAAACTTGGTAAAGGATGCCATCAATTGGGACCTTCAGGATAACTGGAATAAAAAGAAATGTGAACACGTGCATACTCATTTAACTGATCTCAAAGATGCAATAAGGTCTTGTGGTATACCATTTGATATTTGGGAAAAACGAAGTGCGGACGGAAAAGCGTCGGGACAGTATGATTTCACTAGTCTTATGGGATCAGATAAAAAGAAATTATTGAAAGAGCTTCCCAATAAGTTTGATGGTGTGATCCGACCACAAACTTGTGGCACAGTCAAAGAAATTTGGCAGAATTTTTCAATTCTATATGGAACAATTACCTGCAACAAGCCTACCATAGAAATGATAAATGAATACCATGAAAAGGCAAAAGAGTGGGTTGATCTTTTTCTTTCACTGAGGGATAAAATAGATGGTTATCGGAAGAAAAACGTCACGCCATACATGCACATTATGGTGTACCATATTCCTAAATTTTTAGAACTTTATAAAACAGTAAAAATTTTTTCTGGCCAGGGTGTTGAAAGAAATAACGATCTGGCTAGAAATATAGTTCTTAAGAAGTCACAAAAATGGGATAGTACTGGGGACATCCTAAGACTCGAGTCTCGACAATGGGAACTACGAAACCAGGAGCGTCAGAAGAGGACATATGAAAAGAGAAATTATGAATACTGGGAACAGGAGATTCATTTAGCAAGAAAAGGCAAAAGTCGAAAACTTTAATATGTTTGATATACTTTGACGACTACGTTGATATGTTTCATACTTTGATGATGATGATGACTATGTTTGATATGTTTTATACTTTAATATACTTTGAAGCTTTAATATGTTTGAGAGATTGCATTGTTTAATTAATTATACATTTAAGCATATAATGCATCAGCATGAAGGCAGATATTGTCCTTTGTTGCAGTAACTATTGTTTCATCTCTCATTGGGTCTCCCTTTAAAACATCCTGGTGACATCATCAGGATGTTTTAAAGGCAGATCCAATGAGAGATGAAACAATAATTACACCATTGGTTATCATTTCCATTGACCATAACTAAAATCTTACCCTCCCTTTTTCAACGACAAAGACTTTTGCACAGAAATATATACATTTGATCAATGATTAAAATATCCTGATGTATAAAAACAAAACAATAAAATAATAATAATTTAGCATACAATTGATGCCATATTTACTACGCATATAATTAAGATGTGGTCCAATCTTTGTTTATATTTTTCATGTTTCCGTTGCTTGTGGATTTGAAACACAAAAGAATAATCAACATATTTAACTGTAACTTTCCTATGAATTTAGATTAAAGAGATTGCTTGTTTTTGGCAGTTAATACTAAGTTTCTCAATGTTATAACCAGGTTTTAGCATAATTTTCCCTTCACAAAGCGAGTAATTCTTTCGACTTTTGGACAGGAACAAACGCACTTTGATAGGGAAGACCACTTTTACCCCGTCACCCAGCCGATCAATTAGCATGTGCCAATCTTTAGGAAATCCACACCTACAAAAGTCTTCGTGCGCCAAAAGTATATGTCTTTCACTTGGTGTTCCCAAATTGTTGAACAAAAAGCGATATACATCATGTCTGAAAGGAATCACTGTTGGTAATGTGCTTTTGGACCCAAGATTTTCCAAAATTGCAGCATGCAATGCATCAGTAGAACTTGAAACTGTTTCTGATGGTGGATTTGGAGAAATATATGCCCTAAATAAAAGTTAAAATCTTTAATTACTTTTTTGGCTCTATTAACACTTTTCACAAGCCTGTGACTCTGACAATCTACATGCACAAATATGCCCACTACAAATACCAAAATTCATGTGCAAGTCAAAATAGCAAAAGTGCAAACAAGACTCAGAAACACATGCTAGACTCTTTCCCACGCAACAATATTTACAAATGAAGTACATATAATTAAAAATATAACACATCTATTTTTATAAATATAATATTAGGCACATATGTAAACATACATCAAGTGTTCATAAAAACAAAAACAAATCAATATTTTCACCTCAAAGCAATTGAATTCAAATTGCATTCTGGCTCCCAGGTATTGCAAAAGGAGTGATACCCTTTCCACTTTACTAGATATTCTGTCTAGGATTTGAAAAAAAAAGTTTTTAAACAATATGAAATAGATTTTATGTAGTCTGTTATAACTCGTGTTGAAAAACTTCAAAATTAAATATGATCCTTGAGTGACTTTATAATAAGTCAGGCAAAAAATATAACGAAGAAACAAGATATATATACCTACCTTGCCCGTACGAATTCTTTTCGAAATTACTCGTTCAATTTCAAAGAATTTGCCTTGCACTGACGCTTTTCTATTTTCATAAAAGTCTGCCGTACTGAGATTATGCAACTCGTTATAAAATCGAACCGCCATATTTAAAAAGCGCTAGCGTGCGCCCGCGACTCTTTCCGCTGAATGTCTCGAATTTCTAGCCATGATGAAGGGTCTTTGTAAATTGACTTAAAATAGTCATTAAAGGCTTCAGCACACTCAAGATCATCACTGATTGAAACACCTTTGTACTTGATTTTATCAGGGACAGGCTTCGATTTGTTTTTGAAAGAATAATATGACCAGAAACGTTTCGGATTTGTGAAGGCCTCATTAGCAATATCATGCATATACGCTTTTCTTTCACGTCGAATCCAATTTTTAATAGATTGTCTTAAGATACGAAATCTCTCTTTAAGACGCTCGTCGGTTGATTTTTTAACACGTCTCCACAGGGTTTTTTCCGTTTGATTGCCTTAACAAGTTCTTTGCTTATCCAAGGCGGGTTGTTGGATTCACGGCGTCGAACGTTCGGAATTAACTTATCAATAGCAGCAAAAACGAATGTAGACCATTGTTTCCATGCCTCATTAAGTTTCTCCTGGGATTCAATTGCATCGACGCCGGAACTCAGAGGCAATAAAGTCAATTCATTATTGAGCCCTTCGAAATCTGCATGTTTGTAGTCATAACAATATTTATAGTTTGAAACCTTAAATTTCAATAATACGTTAATGTCAAAAACAACCGGGTAGTGGTCAGATGGAAGGCCAATCTCCGCGAGCGATGGTCTCGATTCAATAGACGATACGACGCTAGGCAAATTCGTTAGAACAAGGTCAAGAAAATTTTCATTTCTCGTTGGATGATCAACAAGTTGAAATAGATATAGGTCCATCATCAAATTTGCAAAACGCTGATCGTCACTTGAGATTGAATTAGTAAAACCTGACCCATCAATCCAGTTTATATTTGGGTAATTAAAGTCACCGAGTAAAAAAACACCCTAGTATTTATCCAAGATTAAAGTATCCAACAGAGATTTCAGATTATCAACAAAGTCTTTATCCGCGTTAGGAGGCCGATAGCAGTTAATAAACAAAGCGGTTGAGCTAGAAGAGAGATCAACTTCTAGTACAATACATTCTATTGAGGTAGGCGCTGTTATAACTACCCTTGATGAGAGAATTGACTTAACCACGATTAAAGTTCCACCACACTTTCGATTATGTCTATCGTTTCGAAATATGTTGTAGCCATACGGGAGAATTTCTAGATTGCTAATCGATTCGTTCAACCAAGTTTCCGTAGGGCAAATAATGTCCAAATCATAACCATATGCAATGTCGCATAGCAAAGCTATTTTACATTCGGAAGAACTCCCGTTCGCTGTAAAGGCCTTCAAACTTCTGACATTTTGAAGGTAACATTTAATACAATCAGGGCCAGGGTTTAAGTTCACCGCTGTGTCCCCACTCCTTATAATTCAATTTAGGGGGGTGGGGCTGAGCCCCCCTTGGAATTTTTACCTCAGAGAGAAATGATATAGTTAATAAAACAAATTTTCGGTAATTAATTAAGATTTGTCATATTGTTGTACCAACAATATACAACTTTAATATTTATTTCTGTTTGATTTTAGGGGGTTACAGCAGTATGTCAATCCGATTTTTCTTTATGGTACGCATTTGCACGATTTATGGTACGCATTTACAACCCCCTTTACAAGCAGTTAAGGACTACACCCTCGCAATTTTCATATTTTCATATTCATTTTGTACATTTCATAGATTAATTCTATCGGCTGAGAAAGATTGATTTATGATTGTGAGGCCTTTGAGACTCCTGGTAAACACGACAAGAAAACCCCCCGAAATATCGACCCAAACGAGCTAGATCAGCACCGTTCATTTGTAAATCAGCACCTTTCGCACATACGTCACAGCACGTGACGCGTTTTCCGGACAATTTGCTCTCACGTTTTGCGTACATCATGAGTGCCCGATCGAACCGACCAAAATTTTTGCCCTCTGATTTAAGAGACATTAGTAAGAAATATTCTGGACGAATTCATTTTTAAATTTTAGGATGCATCATTATTTAAAACTAATTAATGGTAGTTATTATAATTTGATATTCTGCACTCTCTAGGCTTTCACAACACTATGTTGCGGATTTGCATTCGCGTGTAAAATGTTCAGATTTATTAAACCATCTAGTTGAAAAATTTCCCAATATTTCTCTTCGAGAGTCTGGATTTGTTGTAAGAAGATGTTTCCCACATGTGAAAAGAGTTCACAGCAACCACAAGTATTATTACTTCGGTATTCGTCGTATTTGTACAAGTGAAGAGCCACTGCATCAATGGCCAAGTATAAAGAAACAAAGTAAGTCGATTGACATCGTACTCAGCAATATGTATACTTTTTACAATTAATGTTCGTGCTAAACTTCAATGCTTTTAACTCTTTCTGTTTTTCATACTCCTTTTTAATTTAATACTCCTTCTTAATTTAATACTCCTTCTTAATTTAATACTCCTTCTTAATTTAATACTCCTTGAATTTTGTTTTGAATTGGCCAATGAGATAATGTATCAAAACAAATTTTTTCAACCTAGGGCCGAATTCAACGCGGAAATCGAAATTTCAGCGCACCTTCAGCTTGCTGGGTTGAATTAAATTTCAGCCTTGGGTTGAACTCAGCCCTAAGCACACAATTTCTCCATGTAATCATTTCAACCAGGGCAACCCAAGGCTGAAATTACCATGCATGAGCCATTAGGGGTTGATTGCATGGAGCATTTTGAATGCTTGGGTTAGAATTGCTCATGTAATTGGAGAAAATTTCAACCCAGTTAGCAGGGCCAAGTTCAACCCAGGGGTTGAAAATGCTCCATGTAATGGGTCCCTAACTTACTACTCTTCTAACATTTAAAGGGCCCACAATAATTGAGAAGGGTGTACACTGTAATGGTAACCTGACAGTTTAGTATTTATTGTATGTGGCAACATTTGATAAACATGAAGATTTAAGTCACATTGACTCTCAAACATGTGCCCTTGCAATGTTTGCAAGGGTCTACTGTAATCACTTCACCATCATGTGTATGTTAATTGCATACCGGTGTAGAAACAAACTCATCAGTCATACTTGTCTATATACTTTTAAACTCTTATTCAGTGCAAACAATATGTCAAAGGTTACCTTAAACTTAAAGGTTACCTGGATAACTGAAATTATGTTTGTATTCACATATAATAGATATTAAAGCAATTCCATCTTTTCACTATACATTATATTGAATTCCTTTGTGAGACCAAACTCATTTTATATTGCAGCTGTACAAAAATACTACTCTTGAAACTTAATTATTACTGTAACAATATCAAGAATTTTCCGGTTTACACAGTTGAAATCAAGTGGTTGTCTTTTTGTGAGATTGTATGTCAGGAGTACTTATGGGTAAAAACAATAATGGAAACATTTATGAACAAAATGACATGTTATTTATTTGTTACTGCTTAGAACTTGATGAATTGGATGTACTGCAGGAAAAATTTGCCGAGATTCCAAAGTCTTTTTTTTATCAAACGTGAATAACTAGTTGAGGAAGGAGAAAAGTACAAGTTTGATAATGGTATTGCTTCAAATTTGAAGAAAGCAGTTTTTAGAAGAATCCCTGTTGCCCTCAGAGAATGCAAGCAGGACTTGACACAGGAAGTTAGAAGCATATTGGGACAGCCTTCACATCCTTGTTTACCGATTTTGCCTGGCATATGTTGTGATAGGATACCGTTTCTCTTAGTAACCAAGTTTTATGGCTGCTCAAAGTTTGATGTTATGCTTTCTCTAGCTGCTGCCATTGAATGCCAGTTAAAGGATTTTACTGTCTTGCATTTCATTAGCATTGTCCAAGGTGTTATTGATGGCCTTATGCATATCCATGCTAATGGCTTTTGTCATGGGAATGTAAATGCTGGAGATATTATTCTCTACAGGCGATGTAAAAGCATCAAGTTTTTTCAACCTGTATTTATTTGCTTGTACAAGGCAGAGAAAATCAATGATAGCAACTTGTTATTGCTGGCAAATGATGTCCAGGAATGTGCCTCTTTAGTAGCTAGTATCAGTGGACATTTTCAAGAAACAAATATTTTTACATCTATTTCCCCAATGCTGAAGTTGAATCAGGATAAAAGAAGTTTGCAAGTGTTACAAGACGTACATCAGTATCTTCAACAGACATTATATAGATTTAGATATGTACTAGCTCTAGTTATTCTAATTTAGATCTCTAGTTATTCTAATCTAGATAACATGAACAAACGAATGTTTGATATTAGCTATTTCTGGGCAGTATGGAAAACATTTTTTGCATGGGTAAATGTTGCTGATTTTGCTTGAGCATGAAGTCAAGCTGTATTAACGGACAGTACGCAGCTAATTCTTGAGATTTAACCATTTCCTAAGAAATAATTAATTTTTTATCAGATTTTAAGCTTTTTTAGTAGACATATTAAACAACCAGACTAGTAGTTATTTAAATTTGATAAACAAAATTTCAAATGTCATTGTGAAAGTCTGCAAAAGCTATTCTTTTTCAACCATGTATAATGAACTTTGTTGCTTTATGCTCTCCTTAATGGATTCATCAAATTCTCGTGGAATTGTTATTTGTGCACCATCATTAGCATCAAGTGTTATTTTTAGTCTCAGAGAGCCCAGTTCGTTCGGATCGTTACTGACTAGATTTAATCCCACAATGTAAACTTTACGACGGCCAACCAACAATTTGTAACACAATTCGTTTGATGTTTTGTCCAGCCAATAACCCTGCACCTTATCATGAACTTGTAAATTTTCAATATTTTCTGCATTGCCAGGGTAGAAAAACAGCCAATATGTTTCATCTGACCCAGGGTAAACTGGCAAGATATATCCACAGTGGTTTCTACCGGTTTCATAATTGGACTTAACTGCAGCAAACGCATCTTCATCAAAGCAGTGCTTTGGCTCAGTTTCAAGTGTAAAAAATTCACTTGATAGCAAATCAACATCTAATACTTCTATTTCTTCTTCAACAATTTTTTCTTGTTTTGACAAACATGCTGCTGCTTTCTCTTTTCCCACCACTTTGCTCAATACTTTTTCATACATCACGGGTTTGTCGTTGATATCTAAAGCTGCAGGTGCTGATGCTTTCGAAGGCAATATTTTAAAGGCTATGTTGTTCGCACTTTTCATAATTTTTTTGATTTGTCTCGAACCATATGCGCTGGGTCTTTTAAAGTTAAGACCACTAGGTAGCCCTAAAACTTCAAACCCTCCTTTCTTGTAGGGAACTCGTACTGACGGCTTACTGCAAATTTCGTTTGTTAAAAATAGATGTTTCACATAATCACAGACAGGAAAGCAACTTGGCAGAGACTTATTTTGCATTCATAAATTTTCTACATAGTGCTATAATTTGTACGTATGTGGGACATTCAGTGACAGACACTTCATGTTTTCTTTTGGGAGGAGCATAATTAGCCTTAACCCTCAAATGACCGCTTTCTAGAAATCTTACGTACTACTTCAGATGTTGTCCCCTAGCAATTTATAGCTCCATACATAAGCTACCAATGCTGCCATCCCTGATAAATTATAACAATGTGAAAGTTTTTTAACTGCCATTCAAGTTGTTATTCAAGGCATTTTTTACTTGAATTATACGGGAAAGAGTATGACTCTAGTTGCTCCCTCATTGAATGTTCCCAAATAACAGCTCAGCTCACAACTAACAAACAGGCTGGGTAGTTGCATGAATATTTAACTTTTTTAAAAACTATGCTTTGCAGTTGTAGTAAGCACCAGTAGAAGCTTACTACTTTTTCACAAGTCGAATCACTTATGGCTACCAACTTTTGCTAGGTCTTGAAAATGAAAACATTGCACAGTACAGGTGCACTCAAAATTAATTGATCAGGTCATCTTTTTTAATAGATATTAATTATATAGTATGATCATCAAGCTCAAAGATAAGGAAATTAAGTATATGGTAACCAACTATTTCATATTCAATTAAAGTCAAAATTAGCTTTGTTGATCCACTTTCATTGCCAATTGAATACTGGCATTAATATTGGCACAAATTTACTCATCAGACTGTTTGCTAATGCAATATGTTCATAAGAACAAGAATTATTTGAGCACACCTGTTACATTTCTGCAAAATTTTAAAATGCAGAAGTAACAATTTGCAAAATATGGTTATATTAAAATTTCATACTTACCGTACTTTTTATTGAACAGTGCTGCAACATCTGCTATTCCATAATTATATCTTTCCGGTTCGCAATCTACAAGTATAACATTTATCATTCACGTAAAAAATTCAGAGGTTTTCAACAAAAAATGGCAGGGAAAAGTTGAAAACGATGGTATCACTGGAATATCGGGTAAGTCCCTGCCTAACCCTGCACCCCAGATTTACTTATTAATGGTGTTTCTTTGCAGCTTAATGGGTTCTCAACTCCTTTATCAGTCCCAGATTGCTTAACTTTTCCACAATCATTCTTCATCAACACAGCTACCTCACAGCCAAGGCTTTCAAGATATGATAGCTATATGAAATTGGTCATACAAAATTGCCTTCAATGTCATGTTAGAACTGATACATAAAAAACTAGTTTAATAAATGTTGTGTTGTTAAAATAAGAGTTAAGATAAGGATTTTGGGCTGCACTAATAAAACTGATGCTGGAAATCTTACACATGAACTTTTATAATATAACAAATATTTTCCACATTTAAAAATTATCAACTACAAAAATTATCAACTATAAGCAAAACAGTTGAGAACATATATTCAATTACAATCACAGGTTAACGTAAGCAAAAATTTAACCTAGTGAGGTGCATAGAGTACTCAGTACATACATGCTATATTTACTTATTTTTTATCCATATGTGCATGCCCCAGTATGCCTTAATACTTTTTCACTAGTGTAACACCAAATGATTTTGGGGAGGGAAAGAAAACTCTGGGACTTAATGGGTTAAACAATGAAAGCATTCTTTCTCATCAACACTTTATTTAAAACACGGAAAAATCATCAGTATTTACAAAGTTACAAAAAGAGTTAAAAATATATATATAAGATAATCATAAATAAATAAGTAAATAGGTGTAATGGATACTGTTTTACATGATTGCCGTGCATCAGTCAGAGTTGTATAGTAATTTGTTTAGTGCGACCTTAAATGATTTAAGAGAAGGAGCCAATCTAATTTGTTCTGGTAGGCTGTTCCAAAGACAAGCACCACTGTAGCTGGAAGAACGTTTTAAATAGTCCGTTCGAGGTTTTGGAACACACACTTTATTTAAAGAATTTGTCAGATTATATTCGCTATATCTTGGTGGAAATAGCTGTTGTAAATATTGAGGAGCACAGCCATTGTACACCTTATACATAAGAATAGCTTTATACTTTACACGAGTTTTTTCCAGAACATTCCATCCCAACTCAGAGAGTAGGGATGCAGATGAAACCTCATACGAGGACCTAGTCAATACCCTAGCAGCTCGATTTTGTAGCTTTTGTAGTTTCTCACTCAGTTTACTACCAAGTCCGTCCCAAACTGGTGAGCAGTAAGTGAAATAGGGTTCGACCAGGCCCCCGTATGCTTTCACAGCTGTGTCTCTGTCGATGAAAGGTCTGACACGCTTAAGAGCACTAATACCGGAAGAAATTTTTTTAGTAATATTATCAATATGGTTCTTCCAGGTTAAGTGCTCATCGATTGTCAGACCCAGGGATTCTGATGTTTGAAGTTTTTTGATCTTTTTGTCCTTTACGAAGATATTCAAATCGTTATTCTCAAAAGTTGCAAGTCTCTGACGAGAGCCAATGACCATAAATTCAGTTTTTGCAATCTTAAGACTTAATTTATTGGATGTTAACCAAGTGTTTAAATTAATTAATTCCATGTTCATTGTATCTTCCAGTTCGGTCAGATCACGACTATGAAAAGTTATATTGGTGTCATCAGCATACATTCTCGCCCGGCCGTCATTAAGACAATTTGGTAGATCATTAATGTAGACCAAAAATAAGAGAGGTCCAATTATAGACCCCTGCGGAACACCATAACTGTAGGAGCGACTGCTGGAGAGTGCACCGTTTACAAAGTATTTCTGCGTACGACCAGATAAGTAAGAACGAAACCAACCCAGAGCACTAGAATCAACTCCATAGCATTCAAGTTTTTTTAAAAGAATCTCGTGGTCTATTGTATCGAAGGCCTTCTTTAGGTCAATGAAGATAACTCCATTTACAAGACCATTATCGATATTTATACACCAGTCATTAGTCGAATCAAGTAGAGCCGTTGTAGTGCTATAGGTAGGTCGAAATCCCGATTGATGATGTGAGATTAAGTCGTTGAACGACAAATACTCATAAAACTGATCACAAACTATTTTTTCGAAAATTTTTGCAACACTTGAAATTATGGAAATTGGACGATAGTTGTTCATATCTGACCTATCGCCACTTTTAAATACAGGAACAACTCTGGCCAATTTTCAATCATTGGGATACATGCCGGTAGATAGAGATTTATTGAATATTTTCGTTAATGACGGTGCTAAAATGTCGGCTGCAATTTTTAACAGATTACCCGGAATGTTATCCAGACCAGGAGATTTTTTAGTGTTAATCTGATTTAGGAGCCGCCTAACCTTGCCAATGTCAACCTCATTAAATGAAAAGACGCTGTTTGGGCTTTTAAGATACTGAGTAGGATTAACATTAGACTTGCCAATGTTATTCGCTAAATTTTCGCCAATATTGGTGAAATGCTGATTGAAAGTATCTGAAATTTCTGTCGCTTCTGTAACTACTTTTTTATTATCCAGATTAATTTTGCAAATTAATTTTATAAGCTTCCAAGTTTTCTTAGGATCATTTCCTACAGTATCAATATTAGATATGAAATAGCTTCGCTGTGATTGTTTAATGAGATTGTTGGTTTCATTCCTAACTTTTTTGTATTGACTCCAAATATGTTCATGTTTAGTGATGTCAAACTTCTTTTTTAGTGAATCTCTTTGGCGCATTTTTGAGATAACTTCCGGGGTAATCCACGGCGATTTCTTTTTCCCTAAACGCTTTTTCTTAAGAGGTGCATGTTTGTTAATTATCGACATAAATTTGGTTACCCAATTCTGCCACATTTCGTTCGGATTATCAAAATGACACGCTTCGTCAAAATTTATCAAATTCAAATCACGCAAAAAGTCAGTTTCATTGAAATGTTTAAAATCTCTTCTAATAATTGGCTTATTACCCTCCCCCCCCCTTTAGGGTAGCTGGATTTGCGAACTAAATAGACAAGTGAGTGATCACTAATACCAAGCGAAAGTGTACCAGATGCTGTTATTTTATCAGGAGAGTTTGTAATACATAAATCAATTAAAGTTTGCGAGTCTAACGTTATTCTAGTTGGTTCAGTGATCAGTTGATGAAAGTCAAAAATATCTAGAATATTCATGAGCTCCGAACTACAAGTATTACGTTCTGGCAGTAATGACAGCATATTACAATTTAGGTCACCAAGCAAATGAAATTCGTAATTTTCGGAATCAATTTTATCCAGTAGGGTTTCGAAGTAAGAAAAGAAATCAGAAGGACCTAGTCAAACAATACTAGAGTGTTCAAATTGTGTGTGTGTGTGTGTGTGTGTGTGCACACATATATATATATATATATATGTGACAAATGCCAGCACTCTGCTCAGCCGACAAGACTTCATATATAACAAATAAGAACGACTACGTTTCAAAGAAGTTTATTAAAAACTATATACTAATACAAAAACTAAATTTTCGGCTGCATGTCACAACCTTCTTCAGAGTGCCTATTATTGCTATTCTTGTTTCGTATAAGCGTAATGCTAATTTGAAGGAGTTATTGGCACCATCTAACCCATATAAGTCTAATAAACTGGAAGGGGAAGGCTGCTACAAATGTGATGCCAAGCGTTGCGATAGTTGTAAGAATTTTTTGAGTTTTGGTAATTCCTTTCGTGCAGCTGCCACTGGAAGGATATTTCTTATTTTAAAATCTTTGACGTGTACTTCCAGTAATGTAGTGTATCTTGCTGAGTGTGTGCTTTGTGGTTTGCAAGGTGTGGGCTCTACAGCCAATTTTAAGTCCAGACTAGCTAACTACAAATCACACATTAAGCATAAGCGCCGGACATGCAGTATAACTAATCATTTTATTGATATGCATGAGGCGGATTATTCGAGCTTAAAATTTATGCTTATTGATCAACACCATAGTGAAATACTCAAGAGTGAAAACTTTTGGATAGGAATGTTGTTGACCAACCGGAAAGGCCTTAATGGTAGTCATTATTTTGCTCAACAATAGTAATTTATTCATAATTTATCGTATATAAGTATGTTCTGTGTAAAGCTAGGCACTCTGAAGAAGGTTGTGACATGCAGCCGAAAATTTAGTTTTTGTATTAGTATATAGTTTTTAATAAACTTCTTTGAAACGTAGTCGTTCTTATTTGTTATATATATATATATATATATATATATACACACACACACATATATACACATATATATATATATATATATATATATATATATATATATATATATATATATATATATATATATATATATATATATATATATATATATATATATATATATATATATATATATATATATATATATATTATATATATATATATATATATATATATATATATATTTTCTGCTACCTGCTAGCCTTCTTCAGAGCAAATATGGCAAAGGTCTAGTCTGAGTTGCTTTTATACTGTCCGTCTTTTGTATCTATTGTCTTTAACAAAGGTAAATAGCAGCTAGGGAACTCTACGTGTACATTAACAGACTCCTTATCCGATATTGAGTGCCACGCCTCCAGGAAAAGTCTCTTTTGTTTGTCCATTACACCTTTTTCAAGGATTTTTACATCCGTTTTTGCTACATCATGTCCCGTGCTTTCTGCATGGTCTTTTATTGCAGAAGTAATCTTTCTCCTTACTCCAGGTTTATGTTCTAACCAGCGCGAACGCCAACATCTCTTCGTCTGGCCGATATAAGTAAATGCACAAGACTTGCATTTGAATTTATAAACAATTGCTTTTTTGCGTGTTTTTTCAAGCATGTCTTTAGGTTTTTGAAGTACATTAGCCAGAGTTCGCACTGGTTTGAAAGCCGTGCGGACACCATACCTAGTCAAAATATGTTTTACTTTTTCAGCCAGACCTTTTATGTACGGAATGCAAGTGAAACCCCGTTGCTTATCAGCCTCGCCGTCACAATTCAGTGTATTTGTATTCCGTGCGCAAACTTTATCAACAAAAGCCGTCTTGTAACCATTTAAGCTTAAAACTTGCTTGACCCTGTTTATTTCGTCCTTTTGTAAATCGTTATCCGATGGAATACTTTTTTCTCTATCCATTAAAGTTTTAACTACTGTCTTTTTATCGTTCTTTGAACAGTGCGAATCAAATGCTAAGTACTTATTCGTATGGGCATTCTTTCGAAACACTTTTACCTTAACCAAACCAGCTGAATCTGTAATGACCTCTGTATCTAAAAACACTATGGATTGTTCTCCATTTCGGACTTAATTTTGCCGAAAAGTTGTACCCGCTGTGTTCAAGGGCTCGCTGGTACGGGATAGCAGCTCGGTCAAAGGATTCTTTGTCGGATGAGATGTCAGAAAGACGTTTATTGATTGATTCAGGTATGTTCTTGATAATCACAGGAGGGTGGTTGGACTTAGTATGGATGTATAAAGGTGTATTATTTGGCTTTGTGTATGGCATATGTTTGCCAGTCGTTAGATTAAGCGTTACGTCAAGAAAGTCCACACATTTTTGTTAGCTTCAATAGTAATTTTTAGGCCGTGATCATTGAAAATTGTGCAAAGGTGTTTTTTGTTCAACTCGACTTGACGGGGGGACCCTTTGATGATTCCTTGAAGCCCTTGAACACAGCGGGTACAACTACAAACTCAAATTTCAGCCCTCAACATTACCAAGTAACACCAGGCAAAAACAGAAACGGCAACGAAATATAACCTGGTACAACCCACCATATAGCAAGAATGTCGCTACCAA